>JAWZYV010013543.1:0-119949 GCA_038373885.1 Cheiracanthium punctorium | reverse complement strand
ATCCCACCCCCTCCAATAATTTTTACAGGTCGGCGCCCGGATCAAAATCATGAGGAGTTTGCAGCTATGTACGTGTTTCATTTATAGATAATGATACTTTATACATGAGCTAACATAGGAAATTTATTTACTCACTCAAATACTTTGAGAGGATTATAAGCGAAATCTTAGTTTTGTAAATCTCATTTTAAGTTCCTATTTATCATTGAAAAAAAAAATTATTTTTAAAAATTTTTTATTTTACATAGCAACAGCCTTAAGAAAAAGTCAAACGATTTTGGATCTGATTTTGTCCAATTTTCAATTACAGTTTACTCTCGATTATCCGTGCTCATTGTGGATCCTCGAAAAAAATTTAAAGAAACATTTTCACGTTGATCATGCATGTAAAATCGATGTTGATCTGAATTAATATGAAGAAATCCTTCAAAACCTTGATGATGGAGAATCGGCTAGCAAATTAGCAAATGACTATCAAATTGGAGTACAGACTGTACCCGATATAAAAAAGAACCGAGAAAAACTCATTACCTTCACGAGCGATTGTGATGACGTATACGCACTTTTGAAATGAAAAAGGTCTGAAAACGTCAACGTACAAAGATCTAGATTCTGCTCTACTACAATAGTTTAATCAAAAAAGAACTGAAGGTATATCTATTTTTGGAGCCATATGTTCAGAATTAGAAGGTGTCGAAAATCTGGATGAAGAAAATTTAGATTGGCTTCAAAGTGAGGCATGCATAAGAGCCTGGCTTCCAGTAATTGACAGATGAAGACATCATGACCAACTGTGTTGTTAAATCTAATAGCGATGCTGGTTCTGATGCAGAAGATGGTCTAAAAAAGGGAAATTCCATTTCTCATTCTGCTGCTCTACAGTCGGTGGAAACTTTGTAACATTATATGGGACAAGGAGGATTTGATTACGATGACATTACTGCGGTTCGTAAAATATGCGTCGATATTACTACACGAGATGAACGAACAAAAGTAAAAAACGCATTACATATTTTTTAAGCAGTCAACGGTAAAAGGAAAATTCCTATAGTTTGATGATACACGGCATGCAATTGCAAGTAATTTTTATGTACTTGTACCAGGCGCGTAGCCAGGAAAATTTTTCATTATTGACATTACATTGGAAATATTTTGAATTATCAAAAAGGCACTGTTACTACACTAAGTCAATATCAGGGTGTTGTATTGAAAATGCTTATAATGCTTTAACTACACTGATAACTTTATATTTCTATTCTTAGGAGTGAACCTATGAACCAGCCGACAACTGATGATGAAAGTTTCTTGAGCAGTACCAATTCCAGGTACATTTTTACACTGCAATGGTGAAGAAAATAATTATAGGCTGCATGGAGTCAATCCCTGCATGCATACATATTGGGCTTTTGCTATGACCCAGGACAGACAAGAAGACAGGACAGTATTGGTTGATAGCGTTTATATTACTCAGCTGCAGTGGACAAAAACTGAAATTTAATAACTCTGAAATACGTGTTTAGATAAGTTTTGACAAGTAGTCTTGAATTTACTTATTCTCTTACATTTAGTATATGTCATTTATGTGAAACGGATATAGAAGATGCAAAATATTGTTACAAATTTCTGGGTCTTTCTGGCCTTTAACGGTTAAAAATAGTCTAAAACTCGTATTCTACGCGTAAAATAATTAAATTTTGCATTTTTTGCCGTCAAAATCCTTTAACTAGAACGGAATATGTGGAGTTTTGGGTTTCCCCGTTGGTTAACATAGGGTTTTCTAAAAATCTCGAGAAATATTGGTGCTAGAGCTTAGCTGATCTCACTTTGGGAAATTTATTTCTATTGCCAATTCTGGCGATATTTCGCCAAAAAATCGCCTAGCTTGGCGCATTTCAGATATTTGGCGCGATTTTACCAATGGGGCTGTAATGTTGGTTTCCTTGCATTAGAATTACGCAATCAGGGCCCGATTAACCTCTGAAGTGAGGAGGAGCTCAGTTTCATTTTGCCCCCCCCCTCCCCTTTTTGTTTCGTAAAGTAAAATTTAACGATTTTCTTTGTTAAAAAATATCTTATTCGTTAAAAGGAAATTTCACCGATTTATTTAGTTCTAATAATTTTCTTTGATAAAAATATTTCATTAATTAATCTTCATAATAGTTTAGCTCATCGTAACAGAATTTTACAGTATTTTTGAATTACTTTAAAAAGTAAACTAAAAACATTACCTTACTGGAACATTAAACTTTATTTATTTAGTCATATTTTTCATTAGACATGTATTTTTTCGAGAATTCTTTGTTTTGGTGACATAAAAATCACAACATGGAAGTTCAGAATTAATTTTGACATTCAGAAGATGTGTAACATTGCATATTGAAAGTTTACCCTTTTCTGACGACTAAATATTCCCCATAATAGAAAAAAATCTCTCAACTGGAGCAGATGCCCCAAGCAAAGACATCGCAAACAGAACCAATTTAGAAATGTTGCGACATGAATCAAGATTTCTGAAAAACCTTAAAAATAGCTTTCCACTTCTCTTCATCAAAAATTTTTACAGTAACTTAAAAGATCGTTTAAAAACAAAAATTTTTTGAATTTTTATGTTTTTCAGTCACTTTTGGGTCCTTCTTCAAATTCTGAGGGGAAGCTCAAGCTTCCTGAGCCTTTTCGGTAATCAGGCCCAGTATTACTCATTAACATTTTTCAATGACGTAATCAAAGCGTGATTGTCGGGCTCTCTCTAGAGGTCCCGATTTTTCTCGAATGTACATCAAAGGGTATAAAAGGCAGAGGCCGGGGAATTCAAGTCAGTGTGCTGTTGAATGCCATGAAAAATAGACGTCCGTGAGAGCGTAAGGCTCTGTATTGGCGCTTATGGAAGCAATATTTTGCTTGTTTTTGAGTGCTGTGTGTAAATTCTTTGCTGATTGCTGGGTCCTTAAGGAATGTTTATGAATTCCCTCGTAAGTTTCCACTGAATTTTTGCCTGTGGAAGTATTTTATTTTGTGTGAGAAATACAGCATCTGTGAAAGCTTCTGTACTGAGCGGACTGTCATAAACACGTTACTGGCTGTTAGTGCCTGTGAATTTTGCACAGCTGATTGTTCAACGAAGTTCTACAAGCAATAAAGTTCGTGTTCTATCCTGACAAGTGGACTTTTTACTAGAACTTTCTACACATACTGGACTTTAGAACGACGAACCCAAGAATTTAGCAGAGTTTTCTGCAACAATACAATTACAACATATTATTGAAAATACTAGCTGCCTTCGGCCACCAGTTTCGGAAGTCGATGGCCACTTCACGGCCTAAATGTGCAACCTAGAGGGCACGCGCCGTTTCGTCCAACCTACGGCACACGGGCCTCTTCACGTCCGAAATTTGCAACATACTAATATAATTATATAACCAGTGCCGTAAAAATAGGGAGGCATGGCGGGGCGAATGCCCGGGGCCCGCACACGTAGGGGGCCTCAAAATCCATATAGCTATTTCCCCCCCCCCCCATCCTCTTGTTTTGTTTTTTGTTTCTTTTATACTTTTTAGATTTGCACATCTGATATTCTAAGTGGATCACTTATCACAGTTTAAGCAGAAAACACACAAAAAAAATATTTTAGCCTTACAAAAAAGCCTTACAAAACAGCTAACAGCTCACCAACAGATCCTCTGTACTACAATATGTACAGCTGATTTTGAAAAGTTAAATTTATATGCCAGTATTTTTTGAGTCAAAGTTCTTTAACTAATGACCTTGTGTTCCCTTTATTTGTATTCTAGAAAAACATAATTTGGGCTCAAAAAAGCAACTCTGAAGCAAACATCCTATTTTTTTTTGGGGGGGGGGGCTCTTATTTCTAAAAATTATCATATCACTTAGGTAATTTCAAGCAAAAGACCTGTTTTTCTTTTTGTTGTAATTATTACTTAAAAACATTTTAAGCACTTACAAAGAATGTGCAGATGCACAATCAGTGGAATACGCTGATTTCCTGTAAGAGAAGGGTGGTGGTGGTGGTGTATGGATGTACTCTTTAGGTTAAATGAAAGTCGTACTCTATATGTTTAAAAATGTTCGGACTTTATGTTAAAAATGCATGGAAAAGGGCAGGGGCTGTTGAATCCCCCCCCCCCACACCATTTGTGTACGCCCCTGCGCATAGTAAATATATGGAGTTTCCTTCCACACTTTTCTAGACTAAGTCAATGCTCGAAGATTACCTTTTCCTTTTAATGAGGATCTAAATTAGGAATGGCTTGACATGGCATACAAAACTCCAAATGCCAAATGGCATGAGCTGCTTTTCTCGCATATCGTAAAACTCAAAATTAAACTACTTAAATTGACACTATATCCTTTAATTTTCCCCCTCTAAAAACCAATGGTCTTGAGCCCCTCATGCTAAATATTTTAATATTCTTTGGTCGTCCTTTCTTTTACTTCTGTAATAATCACAGGGTATTGTACATTCTTTTGCATTCATTATATTTGTATAAGCACTCAAACTAAAAATGAAAATAAATACTACATTTCAGCTGGAATTCATGTAAAATCCATTGATTACTTCAGTATATGATATTAAAAATACCTTTTTGTTACCAATCAAGTGCTCGAATAATGGCTGAAAACGCTTTTATTAGAAATAATACTACTTAGATTACGAACACAAAAGAGCTCTGTTGATGATCTATTAATGTTGTTGTGTTGTGTTAAGGCAAAGCTATGAAAGGGTTATCGGCTTAGAAAAGGTGCAATGGGCGGAGGACCTCCAACGCATATTCACGTTACATCTTGAGAAAACCGTGCAAAACTTCGAACCTTAGATCGACAGCCGCACGGCAGGACAGAACCCTGGACCTTTTTACACTTCAGCCATCTTACTATGTTGTATGTTCTATCCACTCGTCCATGGTGGGGCCTAATTTATTAATTTTTTATCAAGTAATGTAATTTTGTATGCCAGTTTGTATGTCGAAGCGTGAGGAAAAATAACTTTGTAAAGTTTTGTAACTCTTCTACTTCTAGTCAGTGACTTATTTATAACAAGAATGCACTTTTGTCCGTTCTTTGTATAAAATTTAAAAAAATAAAAGTTTTTAGTTCTCAAATGAAAACAAGAAACATAATAAAAAATTGAAAATGAGAATAGGGATTGGAAAGTACTTCATGTCATTTTAAAAATAATTCATTCCGCACTGTGGGGATTGCGAAATGAGCATTTTTACGGCTACACTAAGTCAATATCAGGGTGTTGTATTGAAAATGCTTATAATGCTTTAACTACACTGATAACTTTATATTTCTATTCTTAGGAGTGAACCTATGAACCAGCCGACAACTGATGATGAAAGTTTCTTGAGCAGTACCAATTCCAGGTACATTTTTACACTGCAATGGTGAAGAAAATAATTATAGGCTGCATGGAGTCAATCCCTGCATGCATACATATTGGGCTTTTGCTATGACCCAGGACAGACAAGAAGACAGGACAGTATTGGTTGATAGCGTTTATATTACTCAGCTGCAGTGGACAAAAACTGAAATTTAATAACTCTGAAATACGTGTTTAGATAAGTTTTGACAAGTAGTCTTGAATTTACTTATTCTCTTACATTTAGTATATGTCATTTATGTGAAACGGATATAGAAGATGCAAAATATTGTTACAAATTTCTGGGTCTTTCTGGCCTTTAACGGTTAAAAATAGTCTAAAACTCGTATTCTACGCGTAAAATAATTAAATTTTGCATTTTTTGCCGTCAAAATCCTTTAACTAGAACGGAATATGTGGAGTTTTGGGTTTCCCCGTTGGTTAACATAGGGTTTTCTAAAAATCTCGAGAAATATTGGTGCTAGAGCTTAGCTGATCTCACTTTTGGAAATTTATTTCCAAAAGTATCGCCAATTCTGGCGATATTTCGCCAAAAAATCGCCTAGCTTGGCGCATTTCAGATATTTGGCGCGATTTTACCAATGGGGCTGTAATGTTGGTTTCCTTGCATTAGAATTACGCAATCAGGGCCCGATTAACCTCTGAAGTGAGGAGGAGCTCAGTTTCATTTTGCCCCCCCCCTCCCCTTTTTGTTTCGTAAAGTAAAATTTAACGATTTTCTTTGTTAAAAAATATCTTATTCGTTAAAAGGAAATTTCACCGATTTATTTAGTTCTAATAATTTTCTTTGATAAAAATATTTCATTAATTAATCTTCATAATAGTTTAGCTCATCGTAACAGGATTTTACAGTATTTTTGAATTACTTTAAAAAGTAAACTAAAAACATTACCTTACTGGAACATTAAACTTTATTTATTTAGTCATATTTTTCATTAGACATGTATTTTTTCGAGAATTCTTTGTTTTGGTGACATAAAAATCACAACATGGAAGTTCAGAATTAATTTTGACATTCAGAAGATGTGTAACATTGCATATTGAAAGTTTACCCTTTTCTGACGACTAAATATTCCCCATAATAGAAAAAAATCTCTCAACTGGAGCAGATGCCCCAAGCAAAGACATCGCAAACAGAACCAATTTAGAAATGTTGCGACATGAATCAAGATTTCTGAAAAACCTTAAAAATAGCTTTCCACTTCTCTTCATCAAAAATTTTTACAGTAACTTAAAAGATCGTTTAAAAACAAAAATTTTTTGAATTTTTATGTTTTTCAGTCACTTTTGGGTCCTTCTTCAAATTCTGAGGGGAAGCTCAAGCTTCCTGAGCCTTTTCGGTAATCAGGCCCAGTATTACTCATTAACATTTTTCAATGACGTAATCAAAGCGTGATTGTCGGGCTCTCTCTAGAGGTCCCGATTTTTCTCGAATGTACATCAAAGGGTATAAAAAGCAGAAGCCGGGGAATTCGAGTCAGTGTGCTGTTGAATGCCATGAAAAACAGACGTCCGTGAGAGCGTAAGGCTCTGTATTGGCGCTTATGGAAGCAATATTTTGCTTGTTTTTGAGTGCTGTGTGTAAATTCTTTGCTGATTGCTGAGTCCTTAAGGAATGTTTATGAATTCCCTCGTAAGTTTCCACTGAATTTTTACCTGTGGAAGTATTTTATTTTGTGTGAGAAATACAGCATCTGTGAAAGCTTCTGTACTGAGCGGACTGTCATAAACACGTTACTGGCTGTTAGTGCCTGTGAATTTTGCACAGCTGATTGTTCAACGAAGTTCTACAAGCAATAAAGTTCGTGTTCTATCCTGACAAGTGGACTTTTTACTAGAACTTTCTACACATACTGGACTTTAGAACGACGAACCCAAGAATTTAGCAGAGTTTTCTGCAACAATACAATTACAACATATTATTGAAAATACTAGCTGCCTTCGGCCACCAGTTTCGGCAGTCGATGGCCACTTCACGGCCTAAATGTGCAACCTAGAGGACGCGCGCCGTTTCGCGACCGGTTTGTCCAACCTACGGCACACGGGCCTCTTCACGTCCGAAATTTGCAACATACTAATATAATTATATAACTAACTTTTTCGTTTAAAATCGATACATTAATAAATACAATTGTTAGTATCAAAATCTCTTGAAGGGGGCGTCTGTGGGGAGATTACCGTTGAAGAGGAAAATAGCCTATCGAGATATTTATCACTATATTCATGCTGCCATGTATTGTTTCTTTAAAAATATTTTTCTTTGAAACAATAGAACTTTCGCTCGAACATGCATTTGTACTTATAAATAAAATTAGGGAAAAATTAGTAAAATATAAATTAGAACGAAGGGTTTTATAGTTTTTCACTATAGTAAATTAATAAATTTGGTTAGTTAAAATATGGCCTCGAAATCATTTATGCGCAATTGTAAAATTATTTAATCCTCTTGAAACGGACATTTTTAATGATTTAGTTGACAGTATATAATTCATAGATGTCGTCAACAAAGAATCTGTTGCGCTTTTTCTCTCGTATCGATAGCTTCTGTGTTTACTTTTTCAAGGCATGATATCTCGCTAGATATTTAGAGTTGAAAGTAGCGGCAAGTTTTAAAAAAGATTAATTTTTTAGGGATCTTTCGAACTGTACAAAAAGAATTTTCCTTTTAGTTAGAGATAAAAATGTCGTTTTTATCAAAATTTCAACATGGCCGCAGATCGCAGATGCACCGGGAGCGATGAGTCAATCCCGGGACCGTTATCGACAGGATTTTTATTATTTAGATAAACAATTACACTGAACTCACAAAAAAATCAATTGTCTGTATGGAGAGAGAATTCAATGAAATGTAATCACATTACAGGCAAAATATTTTATAAATATTTGAAAAACAAAGTTATTGATCAAGTTCCTGTTGTTTAAAAAGAAGACACATAGTTTAAAGAGAAGATTGGAGTACCTCTCATTATGGTAATTTGTTAGAACGGAAATGTTCTTCATTTTTATTACCTCATCACAAGAAAGCTTCAGTGGGTTTCAACCTTTAGATTACATTAATAACATGACATGGAAGGTCACAACATATTTAGTTAAAGATTTAACTAAATAATAAAAATAATCCTTCATAAAAACTAAATAATAAAAATAATCCTTCATAAAAAAAAAAAAATTGTTTATGATTATTATTACTATTATTATTGTTGTGTGTTTGACAGTTTGAAATAAATTTTGAATAATCTAAACGTTTGCAAATGACTTAACATTGAAAGCTTAGTGGTGAGTGTTCCTAAGAGGTGATTCATGAAGAAGACACAAGGAGAAACAAAAGGGGGAATTATATGCCTTTAAACAAAACTTTATTGAGCACAAGTGCATACAAAAATGCTAAGATGTCTCAACAGTAGCTGAAACATAATCTACTAGTAAGGCACTTTCTAAAGTATCAAGAGTTAAGTTCATGAGATGTTCAAGAAAATATATTTATTACAAATAAATATGAACAATAATATGCACACTATTTACACAAGAAGGTTATGTAAAAAGAAACAAAAGTTTTTCATTATTTTTACAGTGGCCATTTTAAAATAAACAAAAAAGTCAAAACAAAACAAATAAGTTACAAATGATTTGTACATGAAATTTTATGTACATTCAGTAATGATTTCTTCTCAGGCAGAAAGGAAAAAAATAAACATAGATAAAATGAAAATACTGAAGTAATAAAAAAAAAAAAAAAAAAAACTGGAAATATTGGTCAAAGTTTTGAACTACATTACCAAAAAAAAAAAAAAAAAATGTTATTTTACAATACATTTCTAAATATCATTAACCAATATTAGAAAAGATTTTCCAACCAAATGCCAAAATTGATACAGTATTTTTACATCAAAAACTGACAAAATAAGAAAAAGCTGAAAAGTTTTTTTTTTTTTTATTTATTTGTATGCCCTTTCCACAAAGAATTAGATTTCATATTGCAGTAATTTGAATTCAAAGCCTCCAAAATGACTAATAGCTTGTTTCAGAAACTTTTTAACATCTCCTCCAGTTATGTTTATTTTAGAAGGATCTCAGTATCATAAAAAAGGTACATTCCTACAGTATAAAATACATCATAAAATATATCAATGTCAAATAATGAAATAGTTTGAGCTAAAAAAAAATATTAACATTTTAAAGAAATGTTCAGGTTTAATATTTAGAGAAAACTATTCTCTTGTAATTAATACTGTATCAAATATTGGTTGGTTGGCTTTTGGGATTATACCACCAGAACTGCTCTCAAAACACTAAAATCTATCACATTATTTATAAGTACATTTTCACAAACTAAACAAAGTATGTATTCTATTACAATTAAATGACACTTGACAAATTCATCCTAACACTGAACATACTTGTTTTTTTCCAAAACATATGCTGACAAGCTGAAAGTTGCATAGTACAATATATATATATATATACAAACATTTAGTATTACTAGTATATATAAACACATTACTAGTTACTAAAATTATTATTTTGTACCCTGTCTTGTTAGCAGAAAATAACATGCTTTTCAATAGGCATGTTTAAAATAATAATAACATGCATAACATTAACTATGTTTCAAAACTAAGGAGATAAACAGTATAATTACTGAAAATTTAATGCTTAATGCTAAATAATTGAAAGATTTGCTAATAAATTCAATTTTCTAATTATGATTTCTAAGTATGAAGTTCAAGGTTTTAAAAATGTGCAAAAGTACAATGAATAAAAATAAAATTTTTGAAAGAAAAACAAGCCTTACTGATAGAAAACCTGTTGAATACTTTGATTTTCTACTTTTATAAACACATTGTTAAAGTATGTACTGTACTTGCAATAAAGTATTTTGCATATCTAATAGCATGTCGGTTAATATACTGCAGTGAGATACATTTTACAATTTACATTATAAAACTACTATTCTATGCTGAAATGTTTAGTATTACCTTGGAACACAGTGTGTGCGTGTATGTTTGCATAATTCATTACATATTAAATAGGCGTAATCATCAGCTGATCTGGAACCATGACTCTGTAATTGGTAAAAGATTACTGACACACACACACACACACACAAAAAGGTTGCCTGAATTTTTCCAGTTTTGCATAAAATAATCAGAAAAAAAAAATTATTATAATATTTGGTGCAAACCAACCATGCATTCTATAATTATTTTTAATGCAACAAAAAAGGAGTAAATTAAAGCATCCAGTTACAGGTTATGGGGGAAAAAAATTGTAAGAACTCAGATTGTAAGAACACAAGTCAGTTGCTATTTTATGAGATGAAATAAATATGAAATGACTTCATTTAAATCTTATAAATAAAAATGAAATTCTGTTTGTTTGTTTGTTTGTTTGTGGATTTGAGTTGTATACAAATCCACAAAAATGGACCTATAAGCCTGAAATTTTGCACAGATATGTAAAATAATATAGAATAAATCATAGTCCACTTTAAAACTTTGAAAGTCCACCCGTTTCCGGAATTTAAGAGATTTTTTTATGTTCTCCATGCAAAAACCTTTCCGTAATTGTAACCCCTGTAGTGAAAAAAGTGTGAAATAAGGATCGTGGTTGCCATGTGTGGCGATTTTGCCGAATAAGATGTTTTAAATTCTCAAAGTAAAAATAAAAGAATAATAATGATTTTTTTTTTTTTTTTTTTAGTTTATATTTGTAAGATTATTAAATTTTTATTATAATATCTTGTGCATGGGATATCGGAGCGGAATGAAATGCTTTATACGCAAAACAATAAGAATTGAAGATTTCCGAGGCTAATATGTAATTTTTTTTTTAGTTTGGCAAAAAAATAAAATGGCTCAAATGCTGATTTTGAGAAAGTGAGTTCTAGCAGTTTGCACAGTTTTCGGCTTGGCGCAATTTATTGAGAGCTTAAGGAAATAGATTTTTGAAAGCAAGTGCAAAGGTTTTATTAGAATACAGCGTTAAATTTTAATGATCCGTGAAGAAATAATGCAGTTATTAAGGGATTTCAAGCGATCTATCTTCAGAATTCTCGCCAATTGAGTACATTGATTTAAGTTGGGGGAATTCCGCCAAATTTCAGAAAATTGAAACGATGAATAAAACACGTTATAGTTGATAATTTAAAAAAATTCGGTTGTATTAAGGAATTCCCCTTTTCAAATAAATGTGTGCTTTACTTTTTGGCGGCCGAACCATTTCCCATATTGATTGCTGCTAAGTCAATGCTTCGAATGATTTCCTGAAAAAACTCTTGCAAAATGGCGTATGTTGGCACTTTGGCGAGGCTTAGATTTGAAACTGGATTTTATTTGAGACTGGGATATATAATGATACTGGTTATAGATAAAAATGAATGTTGGTATGTGTGTATGAGGTTGAAAAACTCCAGCACCGTTGCACCATGAAATTTGGTTCACCTAAGTCTTTTATCATTGAGAAGCTTTTTATGCTATCCGTTTTCCTCTAACTTGCCACTAGGTGGCGCAGCAGAATGTCGAATTCTATTCCGTTTAGCCGTTTACTATGCGAATATCGTCCAACCGATTTCGATGAAATTTGGTACACGCGGATATTAGAACACGGAGAATATTTTTCAGCATCCATTTTGCTGTAACTTTCCGCTAAATGGCGCTGCAACACATCAACTTCTATACCGTTCGACCGATCGGCATAAAATTTCTTATACTTACACATTTCAGCACGAAGAATATATTCTAACTGTGTTCCTTTTGATGTTACTCACCACTAGATGGCACTGCAATGCATTATTATTTTAACTCGCCACTAGATGACGCTGCAGCAGGCCAAATTCTTGACTATTCAAACGGTCGCTATGAAAATCAGTATACATAGCTATTTGAACAATGAGAATATTTTGGCGTTATCCATTTTGCTATAACTCGCCACTTGACGGCACTGTAGCAAATCATTACTTTAATTAACCACTAGATCACGCTGCAGTGTATCACTTCTTGACTGTGCAACTGATCGCTATGAAAATAGGTATACATAAATATTTGAACACGGGGAAGAGTTTGGCGCTATCCATTTTCCTATATAATTTGCCACTAGATGTCGCGTCGTCAGGACTGTCCAGCCGATCGTCCTGAAATTTCGTATTCATCGATATCTGAATGCGAAGAATATTTCCACCGTATCTGTTTTGCTAAAACTCTCCACTAGATTGCGCTATGCCGCATGGCCTTCTGCACCGTACAAACGATTGCCTTGAAATTCGGTATGCATGGTTATTGAACACAATATAAAGCGATATCCATTTTGCTATATCTCTTTATTACAATAAATAGTAATCCCCACAAATCGTAATATCAAAAAGTCCATTCATTCCCGTGCGAAGAACGGGTACTTCAGCTAGTAAAAAAATATATACAATTGGTGCTAATCAGATCATTCCTAAAATATGTAAATCTAGCATTTTAGAATTTTTCTAACAATTTGTAAACCCAGTATTTAAGGTATTAGATTACTAACCGAGGGGTTGTAGTTCAATTCTACAACTCTTATTAACAACAACTGTGAACATGAGATTTAAGTGTATGCTAAATATATGATTATGAACGACCTCTCTGCAGTAACTAGCAGTTACAAAGGGAATCAATATTCAAAAGGGTACCAATATTGATGAAGCTATAAATTATGGTAGGGAATCTACATGACTGAAAAGGACACATATTGCAGCAACCCATGGTATATGATAGATATGAGAGTTAATATATAAAAGCCTTGATTCTGTGTTCAAGCAAAACCTTATCTCAGATTTTAAGCAGATGCCAGCTTATTAATTTAATTCACATTTTTATCAGTCAGACATTGAAATCCTATTTCTTTAAAAAAATTTCCCTTGTAAAATGTTTGTTATACTACTTGATAACTTTACAGAATAGATCACTTATCACTTTAAATAACCAAACATTTATTTATTTTCAAAGCTATATTTATAAAACTTCACAATCTTCATAAGATGCACTACATACAATTAATTTATGATGAATATCTAAATAAATAAAATTATACTTTTTTTCTGAGTATTATTTGGAATTCAAAACTTTTGTTATTTCTATCTGTTTCAAGCACCTGAAAACCGAGTGTATAACCATTTAAAAAAAAAAAAAAAAATTGTCTGTCCGCCATTCTATCTATTATGCTTTTTTTGTTCGTGCATCACATAAAAATGACTGAAGAAAACGATATGAAATTAAGGAACATGATAGGTGATCACTCAACTTGAACTACAGGTGTCACATTTTTAAAGAATTTTGATCCGATTTTGAGATTTGAAAAAAGGTGGAAAAGGTCTAATAATACTGCGACCTCTCACTTATGCAGCTCTCAGTTACACAAGAATTTTGAGAGGTCCCGGCACAAGGAACAGGGAAATAATGCTATAGATCTCTCACAAGTGCTACTTTAGATTGCGTGTGTCAATTATAAGTAAAAAATAGTCTACACAGTTATCTCCTGGAAAGGTCAAAAGACCGTTCTACTGACCTTTTGAAGCCAGCTGGGACTACACTTGTCCCTAGCATTCCTTCCCAATTTCTGTACTTTCAAAACAAGTTTTTTTTTGTGAACGGTTTCCACTCTGTGAGTAACTTTTTGTTTGAAGGGGAAGGGGGGAATGTCTGAAGACGAGATAAGAAAACTTAGCAATTAATTCTGTTCTTCCCACATTGTCTCTAAAATTTTAAACAATGGAACATTTGTCAAGAATGAATGGTACACTGGTCACTTCACAATGGTACATTTCAAAGGAAAGGAGTGAAAAACCTTGTTTCTGCTAAATTATTTGCCCGCCTGAGAGTAAAATTGACACGCCAATCTGAAAAGATCAAGCCTGCCTGGGGGATGTTGCGCAGCTTTTTCTTCTTGCCCCTCAGCTCTGCTCCCTTCTTCTCTTATATCCATTTAAAAAATAATTTTACTAAAATACGTGAAAGTACAGACAATCACGTATGGTTTTGAATAGTAAGTAAATAAATGAAAAAATACCAAATACATACTGTACAATAATGCTAAAGAAGAAGGGGGAGGGGACAAACTTTTAAAAGATGGTCAAACCAGGCCTTAGAGACTATGATCAGGGTGAATGTTGGATGCAGGAAATGGTCTCTCATCCTTCTCCTTTTCAAATTTTCTCATGAGAATCAGACTGTACTGATGGGTCCAGCTTAAAATTCACCCTCATAATGTTAAATGAAGAATTCAAGATAGTGTTTCAACCTCTTTCAGTGTTTTCCTGTATAAACTTTATTAATATGTTAAATAAAAAAATAAAAAAAAAAGTGTGCCTGCATTTTCACAGTTTGTTTTGTATGGAATAATCTTTCTAATTGTATGGCAGTCCTCAGTGTGTAATTTTGCAATTGCCTGCTAACTAATCCATCTGCAAAGGTTTGTTATGTACTGTGACTTGTGTCACTGTGTTTCTGTTGCCATGAGGCTCCTCATCATTTCTGTGGCTTTGCTTTTTAAGAGAGGTAAAGGGTCTTGTGAAATGTACTTTCCATCAGCTGAGAATTGTAGAGCTGGATAATTTTGCAGTTGTAAATGAGCAAAGTATGTTTTGAAAAGTAGATTTCAAGCGAGCTTTCGAGAAAAATCAAGAAAAATCTATATTTTAGCAAAATAGAAACAAGTACTATACAATAGAGCAGGTCGGAGCAATTGAAAAATAATTGGGAGCACTGAATGCAGATTTCCAAAATGCTTGAATTTTCGTCAGCGTTATAGGTTGTAGGAATACAAAAAATAGAATTAACATATTGGTAAAAGTATAGAAAGCAAAATTATAACATGCATATTGTTTAAAGATTACAGGTTAGATAGAGAGTAACAAAGTGTGATTTTAAAGTCAAGAGGTCATTCCTCGCCTGTATCTAAATTTAGTTTGATTCACAGTAGATATTTTAATGTTATACATCAAGAAAATTTTGTGCAATTTTCACAAAATTTGAAACAGCAAATAAATATTTTTTTTTAATTGACAAATTTTGTTTAAGTTAATTAGCCAATTAATATATTACCTACAAGTACCTTAAAATGATCCTTCCTTCAAAAAAAAGGGGGGTGTGCAATTTTTGCAATGTTTTAAAATTTATTTAAAGTTTGCAAAAAATCATTCATTTATTACTTATTACTTTAATTGTTGCAGATCATGTTACTAAATTTGATTATATTCTCTTAAAACAATTTTTGAGGGATGTGAGATCAAACATTTACATGATTTTAAAATCTATAAAATATTTTGAAGTTCTTTGGTACCATAGGTTAAGTGACCACCTATGATGATGCTAAATTTCATTTAATATGCTTCCGTTGATGTAGATCAGGGGTCCTCAACCTTTTTACTACGCCCCTTGAAAGATTTTTTTTTTTTTTCTGTAGAACACCTAATTTTTTTATGCATAAAAGAATCACCATACATGAAGTTGAAGGATGATACAGTAACTTAAGAACTACATTTTGTTAAACCCCTTTCAATTTAACAGATTTGTATGTAATTATAACATATATAGATAGATAGGTATCAGGGGTCGATACAGATGAAAATTGGGTATGCTTTGCGGCCCCTTCATAGAAATACAATCAATTAAAAAATGGTCTCTTCACAAAACTACAATTGATTAAAACGGCCTCTTCACAAAAATGCAATCGAATGAACGGCCCTTCATTGGCATTTTACTATATGTTTTAATACGTTTTATCAATCATTTTAGCAAAAAAAGCAAAGTGACTTTTATTAAAAATTGGTACAAAAATTCCCAAAAATAAGCAATTTCCACAAAAATGGAACCCTGGAAAAATTCCTGGATTGACCCCTGTATATACAGGGTGTCTAGTGCTAATGGTGCCCAATGGCTATTTCCTAAACCGTTAGTCAGAGACACATAGTTCCAGTTGCAAAAATGTTTTAAACGTGGAAGTCAATAAATCAATTTCTATAAAAATTATGAAACTTAAATTTTTATATGGTCCTATCAGTTATATTTAGAAAATTTTTCTTAACATAATTTAACGCACAAAAAAAAAAAAAAAAAAAAAAAAAAATTGCCCTTCTACGACCAAAATTCACCGAGTTATGAAGCAGCAAACATTTTGACTTAAGTCATTTTTCTACGTTTTCTAAAAATGTCCCGTTATGGTAAACCATTAAGGGACTATATAAATATTGAAACTTTAAATTATAGGTTATGATTTCCTTTTCTGGCATAATGCTGGACCCTGTTGGGAATCACTGATATAGCGTGATGGACAAACAAATATTTATGCACTTTTGATCATCTTTCATGCCAATTAATTTAATTTTATTCATTTAAGTCAAAAATTTAAACATTTAAAATAAATTTTCACAAAATCTCAAAAATGTACAATATATTTTTAAAAATTCTACACCTATAGTTTAAGTTGAGTGACCGCTTAGCATGCCACTAAATTTCATTTAATTTGCTTTAGTGATTATTACATGATGCAGGAACAAAAAATGTGTCATGGACAGAACTGCAGAATGACAGACAAACTAATTTTAGATGGTCATACTAAATTCCCTCGAAAGTTTGAAATGAATAGAAATTGCAACATTTTTCAATTCCTTGTAATGTACAGACAAAAGTCTAATTTTAATTACATAGATATAAGACTGGCTAACTTGCAACAAATTTAATGTATCCTATAACATATTTATCCAATTGAGGTCACTAATATTGAGATAACAGTTAGGTAAGTAATATCTGATATATTTCAGCAGATATGTAAGGATTAGGCACTATAATTTACATTAAGTGTTAGATTTGGTAAGTATACTATTTCAATGAAACTGCATGGATAAAGTTTTGCAAAGGAAATAATATCTTGTTATATAGCAAATCCTGACCGGAAAAACTTTTCTAATTTTAAGTATAGTGCTAATGACATGACAGTCAGTTTTTTAATATAAATTTTATAAGGAACTATACATTTAAAAAAATAAACTTTTAGGGTGATCTTGAACACAAAAAATACCATTATAAAAATTAAGACCTATCTTTAAAAAATCATTCTAGAGATTGAAAGATTTTACAAATTATTACTAATGGCTAAGGGGGCAAATCCTAAACTGCAAAAATAGAAATTAAGTACAAAATAAAAGAAACATTTTCACAATTCAAGATTCATGGGAAAATGCTATTATAATATGAATGTTAATCTTGTACTTTGTTTGGATTTAAAAGAATATTTTGGCAGTTGGACGGAAATTTATTTCAGCTTTCCATAGTTTTCAGCTTTCCATAGTTCAGCGTTCCATAGTTTTACTTTCATAGAATAAAAGTTAAATTTTACTTAAAGTTTTACTAGTACTACTATTTTAGGACTAAAATAAAATCGCTGTAAATATCTAATTAGTATTCTGAAGGGTATCTTTTTTTAATCCTTTTTAGCAGATAATTCATGAATAATTCTCCAGAAATAATGGTACTTACGATTTTGAATGGGAAGAAGTTTTTAGACTTTTAATTTTTAAAGGACTTTAAAAGTAGAAATAGAGTTTTTAAAGAAATTGTTATTGTGGAAAATCTACTATGAATAGCAATGAACCATCATAAATTATAACATAGATGTAAAGACTGTGGTAAAGCCCATTAGAGAACAAGTGACAGCAGCCGGCGATGCTTCTGCATGGCAGTAGTGGAGTCCTTCGACGAGGATTAAGCGGACTGCATTATAAAATCAAAGAGACAAATTCAGTTTTATGTTTAGTTTCTGCAGAGATATCAAGAGGAAAAACAAGAAGAGCACACAAATATGTAATTATAAAAAAGTATTTTAAATAGCATCTCACTTACTTTGTTTAATGTTTAAAAAATAAATCTAAAGTTGTTTACTTTTGAGCAGAAAGTTTAGCACTACTTAGATTAAGCGGAGCTGAGATCAGCAGGACTCTACTGTACATTGCCTCAATGACAATTTTATGTGTCTTAATAAACTGAGTGATACTTTTTTCCCTAATGAATAAAATGTTAAATACTAAATTTTTAATTATTTATTTTGACAGGGCACTTACCACAAAGACAACATTGAACATTTAATCTAACAGATAGTCTAGCTCTTAAACAATAAACTTAATGACATAAAATTTGCATTTGAAATACAAGAAAAATTTGGCACAGAAATAACTAATTCTGGTGCAAACTACACCAGTTTAAATATAATTCTTATTAATCCAATCATTAGTCACAATGATTTTTTTCATTTTATCCCCTTTTATAGAATTCAATTGTTTTGATTCATTAAATTTATATACAAAGTGTGGTTCACCTATAGAAGGCAAACATTAGGTTCTTTTACAGAAACATTTTTGAAGTGTTTTCTATAAATTAAACTCCAACAGATACAAACATGCCAGGGGAGGGGAGTTCAAACTCCAAAATTCAAAAACTGTTAACAAAGATTAAGCCTTTTAACATTACCTCTATATAACGCACCCCAAAATAAAATAAATCACTGTACGATAGGAGAAAAAAAAATATATATATACATAAATACATCTCTCCACAACACTTAATAAACTCTGTCATAGAAAGAAAAGAAAAAACTAAGTAACTATTCTATTAATTTAAAACAGCAAACAAATGTACAACAGACCACCACTTTTCAAGAGACTACATTTTACAGTACACTTAAATTAACATACTAGTACCAAAAAAAAAAAAAAAAGAACAGATCAGGTTTACATAAGCAAATAAAATGAGATTCTTGCAGCATATAACATGAAAGTTTGTAAATAAATTAAATAAATTTAGTTTACTCAAACTAAATTAAAATAGATATATACTCGCATTGTTGTTAAACTATGTTAATTTTCTGTTGGCATGGTAATCTGAAATGAAATTCCTCTATGTAAATGAGTATTTGTCAGTTAAAAGGATTTCCATAATGGTGAATTTTCAGATTTTCAGTGCATTTTTAGCCCCTTTCTTCGATAAATGAGATTGCTAATCATTAAATCTCATATATCTTTATAACTAACACTCATAACCTAACACAATAATTTTCTTTTTTTTACACTTGTAGTTTTGTTCACTGAGTAGCAATTATTATTTGTGGTGTGGTGTGCATGGCCGAAAGACACAGAAAAAACTGCATGTAGACATCATATAGGAGCATTGTTTGCTTTTTAATGTGATTAAAAATATTTAAACTATTTAATATTCAGAAGTAAAAAATAAAAGCAAAAGATGCTAAACTATAAACAATACTTCAATGACAAACAGCATAACTTTAAACTACACAAATCACAATTCTAACAGCATGCACTAGTTTCCATGCGCTCCATGCAAAATTTGTCTTTTGAGCTATCTAAAAGATGAGAAAAAAAAATAACTAATGACTACAAATTAGTAAATATAAACAGAGATATCAGTGATAAAACTGATAAACTACATAATGAATCTGTGCACAGTCTCCCGAAAGAATTAATAACGGGCTCATTAACCCCACTCATTACCTTTGATTCTGCATAAACATGTGATAAATGGTATCTTCTCATTTTTAAACATTCAATTTATGTGAAGTCTAAATATAATAACTGCTAAAAACTTTTTTAATTTATTGATATTTCATTCTTTCTATCATTATTGGCTGTTTCACACTCATAAAAATAAATAAAACTACATCTAAATTTTCTAAAAATGTAGGTATTACAGAGGGCGTCATCATCCTTTCCCAGATTTTTTTGTTTAAAACTTTTTGGTTGAGGTAAAAAAAAAAAAAAAAAAAAAAAAAAAAATTATTTTTTATCTTGTTTTGTATTTTGTTTAAAGATCCAGATAAATTAAAAAACGTAATTGCATCCTTATACCATTGTTATAAAATGGTTTCCTAATTACGATGCCTAAAAAAGGAAATAAAAGCTATCAGAATAAATAAAAAAATTATAATATGCAAAGACAACAATTTAATAGAATTAAGAATACACACAATTAAATTATTTGTTTAATAAAATTCTGTTTAAATATGTAATTAAACTTTATGCAATAACAATTAAGAATATCCAACAAATGAACAAGTTGTATCATCTGAAAAAACACTCAAAATACTGGTGTTAAACGGTAAAGTAATTAAAAAACTTTGTAAAAAACACACATAAGAAGTAAAAGGAAAGAGGATACGCGTTTCGTTCAAAAATTGTTTTGAACTTCTGCAGTCCAAGCCCTTCGACGTAAAGAACACAGGGAACTGAAAAGAGAAAAAAAAAAGAACTCTCTTTTCAGTTCCCTGTGTTCTTTACGTCGAAGGGCTTGGACTGAAGAAGTTCAAAACAATTTTTGAACGAAACGCGTATCCTCTTTCCTTTTACTTCTTATGTGTGTTTTTTACAAAGTTTTTTAATTACTTTAAGTTGTATCATCATTTCAATCAAGAAATATTTAAAATATATCAGAAATGTGAAATTTAGAAGACTTTTTTGCACAACAGCAATAAAAAATCACATTTAAAATATAGCAAAACATCTGTAAAAGAGCCTTTATTGGTACTGTCAAAAAATAATCATTATATGACAAGACCATTCTTCAATGATTCATAGTAATGCAATGTACAAAGTACTGTCTAATCATAAGTAGCCCATTTCTTAGGTGGTGACTATGAAAAGTGTCACTGTGTGCTTATATATTTAATTAATTAATTACTTTAAAGTACATTGCCTGAATTTTGAAAATTAATCACTGACTTCAAAAAAATACTAAAATAGCATTTGTAATACATAAACATTTAATAATATTTTTTCTTCAAAGAAAAAGCTTCAAAATATGATGTTTAGTAAGTGAAATATCAGAACAGAAAAAAATTCTAATGTTTGAAAAGTTGAACACAGATTCTTTTGAGAATTCAATTTGATGTTAAAATGGAATTCAACTCTAGTATTTTCAGACTTTTAGATTATCAGTATTTTCAGATAATCTAAAAGTCTTGTACCGCCTGTGGTGTGAACTAAGCTTAAAAATTACAGGTATTTCAAGAATTTCTTCATGTTCTTGAATAAAAAACCAATTGGGGTTCAAAGTGGTACATGTTTAAGTTTTTATTTATGGTTGCAGAGAAAGGTAAAAACTTTATTTTTACCTGAGCTCTGATCAAGAAACGAAAAAACTATGGACTTCTTTATGCAGACACATAATATTAATGATGAAATAGTGGTTAAAGAGGATCCATTTTTAATAATCCGAGTTATGAAAACAAAGTGTATAATTAATTTATTCTTGAACCTGTTGATCATTTTAATTATAAAAAAGATAAATAAACTTTGAAATCAACCATCACTAAATGTGAGAAATCATGCATTTTGTAATAAAAAAAAGTGTGAGCATAGTTAAAATTTCAAACTATTTCTGTAATAAATTTTTAGCTCCTAGTTGTGAGTGAGTACCAAAAAATTCAACAGTGGAAGAAAAAAAGACTTAAAACATTTTGTAAAAAATGGTGAACCTTGGTTTATGTCCTCTTGTGTGACTGTATAGTATACACATCTTTTTGAATAATCACCTAACAAAATAAAAACTTAATAATTCAGTTTAACAACCTAGAAAGATGACTGAAATTAAACTTAAATGTCTGCACAACCAGCGTGGAGAAACAATGAGAAAGAAAGGAAAATAGCATACATTAAAATCACAAAATACAATTAAATGAATGACATGACAGTAAGTTATCTCCACCTCAGTATTGTGCCTTTTTATAATAAGAAGAGAACACAGAAAATTAAATCGAAATACAGCTGCAAAAAGAATTTCAAAACTCTTTAAAAATACCACTTTTTGATAAATGTAAGGACAGAAATTTAAATATTGCACATTGAGGCCCTTAACTTGTAAAATGACCCTTTGTATAAAGTAATTAGACATTTCCAAAGGAGGGGAAAAGCCAGAGAGACACATACAGAAAACTTTTTCTCGCACTGCTTATTCATCACATTCAGTCAGTTCAGGGAAAAAATTCCTCAGACTTTCTTCGAAAAATTGTTCGACTTCTTCGCCTGCATTATAGACATCAGATCCTTTCTGAAAAAATTAGTTCATTAAACATAAAATCAATAAATCAAATATAATTGAAACTTTCTTAAAGCAGATAATAATTTTTATACCATTATTTTTAGAATAATAATAAGTTGAACACAATCTTAAAAAACTTATCAAAGGAATTTCATAAATTGATTAAACATAAAATTATTCAAACACTTTAATTGTTATTTCTCATGCTAAAGTATGCATTAATCCTTTTATGATGAGTATCCTTTGAGTAAGCCACTAGCACATGATGGAGAGGACACTGACACATAGGGAACACACACACATAAAGATGTGTATGTGTATATAAAGGGCGTCCCAAAAACACTAACCTATGCTTTTATTCCTTAAATATTGGTTATAGACATATACAATAAATTACAAAGTTACAGAAAAAGGTAGGTTTTATGGTATTGATTAAAATTTTCCAGCGATAAAATCTACATAAATAAAAAATTTAAGTTTTACATGGTCCCCGTACAAAAAAATTCCCAACTGGTAAAATTCGCTCCATGCATTCATTAAGTGATGTACAAAAGTTTCAGCTTTTCATCATAAAAAGGCTCAAGGGTATGTTCAAAGTTGGAAAGGGTCTATACAAAACCAATAATAGCAGAAGTATTATGCATTTATGCAGTCATTGTTTCCTTTTGTAATTTGTGTATGACACCTAAAATGGGATCATCCGCGACTTTTTTCCCTTGAAAAGCCATTGAAAATATGGAAAGTCAACACATATTTATTTCATATCCAAGGCACTTTTTAAAATTAAATGCTCAAAATTTGTACATCACCTCATTAATGTATGAGGCACATTTTATTAATTGAATTATTTATTGGAATGGAGGCTTTATAAAAATTTAAATTTTGTACTTATTTGGATTTAAAGTCCAGAAAATTTTAATTGAAGCCATAAAATTCTGTACCTCTTTCTTTATTACATATCTTTGTGTGCGTATGCAAACAACAACAACAAAAAAAGATCTGCAGAACTGTATGAAATATTCTGAATTACTTTAATTATGTTTAATTAGCATATCAAGAAGAAAATACTGAAGAATTAATAAATTAATTTGAGTATTTATAACATTATAACCACATATTATATTAAAACACATTACTTCACTTTTTTTTTTTTCCAATTTTGCCAGATCTTTACCAGATTTTGTTACTGTCCTCCCCAAAAAAATCTTCTTGCCAATAAAATTACCATCTTTGAACACAATCAAACACATTTAAATTAAAAAAAAAAATACTCACACTGTTGAAAATAAAACAATTCTTAAATATAAGGCGCATATCATCACAAAAAGCTTCCACATCTAGATAATGTTCAAAATGCCCTGGAGATAGTTTCATACGAATCGTAGACAGATCCATAGGTTTTTTGATTATTTTGTAATAATTTGGCACCTAAAAGAGAATTAAAGAGACATTCAATAGAAAATCATTATTTTAAAGTAGTGATAAAGTCGAATGACAACTTAATCAAACAACATGCAAATGAAAAACTCATAATTATCACTTTCCTATTATACAAGATTCTGACTATTCAGTAATTTTCTAAAATTCTAAGTTATTCTTCGATACTAAGTTATTTAGAGTACTGACTATTATTTATACAGTAATACAAATAATGTATGTTAAATTTCATATTAATGCAATGCATAATGTAACTCTTTACTGAACAACTTTACTGAAACATACTGTGAAAAAGAAATTATAAAAAGTACCTTTTTGCTAACTCTTCTGTGGAAATACCAGCTTTTCGGATGAAGTAAAACTTCTAAAAGAAGTCTTTCACAAGTCTAAAATAAAGTTATAATTAAAAAAAAAACAGTTAAATTATAAACAGCATCAATTTAGATGAAAGAAACATAAAACTAGTTTTAAAAATTTAAAGAGAAATAAATTACATTTAAAAATTGTCATAACTATAGCACTAAATTTGAATTTAATTTAATTTTAGAGTTAATAAATTTAGTGTTACATGTATCCATAGCACACAAAAGTTCCATATTAGTCTGTTTCTAAAAACTAACCCTATATCCCTTTTGTGAAAAATATTTTGCTATACTTGTTTACTGTTAAGCCTTTTTTAAAGAAAAAAAATGAGATTTATTTAAAATAATCTGAGAGGTTCTAAGAATACCAGTTTGCATTAGCATAACAAATTTTTAATTTAAGTAATTGAATTTCAATTCATAGCAAGTGATACAAGTGTGCTAAATGATAAAATAATTTAAAAAATATATCTAGTTAATGAAAAACTATGAAGAATTACAAAAGTTTATTTTTTAAAAATATAAAAGTACCTAACATTTTACAAAATTATGAAAAACATTACTTCATATACTAATTCCATGAAGTTCCTGTCATACTTCTGTAACTTAATTTACAGAAATTAATTTAAGATTTTTTTTTAATTATTGTACTTTGTGCTCAGTTCATACAAATTAGTCATATTCCTTAATTCACAAGAGAAACCTGCACCTAAATTATTCAAACACACTTTTATTCAGCTAACTCACAAGGAGTGGCTGAGACATCAGCACCATAGATATTGTGGAAATGGTGTTGGATTTATGAGGACTCTTCATGAAGTAAAATTCAAAAATTTTGAGGGCCAAATCTTAAGTATTTTTAAGAAAATCAAAATTAAAGATTTCATTTGTGGTCTTACATTAATGGCAACTTTACAGTAATGCTTCTAACTGCAAAATCTAAGGGTTTGGGTTTAAAAAACTGGCAGTCCCCTTTTCTTTTTTTCTTAAAAAAATACATGCATAAACTTTTAAGTTATCATAATTAAAACGTTAATGTGACTGATCAAGTAGAAGTATTTTTGAAATTAGAATTAAATAAATACAAAAATAAAGAAGCAGAAATTATTTGCATGGATTATCAATTATACTTTGCAAATAATTTAGAGACTATCAGATAAGTCTGTGAAGAGGGGTGATATAAAACCATGAAAGTGTACTAAATCAAAATTATTATATTGATGTCTACTGCAGAACACTACATAAATATGACTAAAACTGCATGAGATTTTTTACATCTCTGCTTGATGGAAACAGAAAACTTTATGCAAATACGGAAAGGAGTAATCTTGCAGAAAATTTTACACAAGTGGTTTTCAATTTTCCAGGTTGTATTTCAGAATATTTAGTCAAAACCAATACACATTTTCCAATTTTACTACTTTCTCATACATTTTATTAATTAAAAATTCTTAACTGCAACTAAGTTCTCCATGTTTTCCCTGACTTTGTAGTAACTCTGCTTAATTTCAGCAAAAACAATAGCAATACATTCAGCAAAAATAATAGCAATACTGAAAATACAAATGGATGACCATTTTTGTAAGTTTGATTTAGAGAGTCAAACACAGCTTAAAATCAGAAAATTAATTTTTGGTCAAGAATTAGTGGTATAAGACATAGATACAGTAGTTGATTTAAAATAATTATAAAACATTTATATTATGCATCATACAAAATTCTTCAAAAATATCTGAAGACTGCATAAATTAGCAATTTGATAATGGACTACTAATATACAAACTGTATGAGAGGCATACAAATGGCATTTAATTTCTGTGATTTTTATAATCTATCAATAGGGATGCACCGAATATTCGGTTGGTATTCAGTATATTGTCTATTCGGCAGACAAACCGAATATTCGGTTCGGCCGAATACTTAAATATTCGGCAACCGAATAGTAAACAAATTTAAGTATTCACCAATCAGTAAACAAATACATATTTTTTATATCATGAATGAAAAATATAGTATAGTACCACAGTACTAAATTGATTCAAGTTGTTATTTACTAATATCACATGTGAATAAGCGTTAGAAACCCCTAGAAAGTCCTCCTGCCAAGGCACCCCCATCCTTGGCAGATAGCCTTAACGTAACATTCCACAATCACACAAAAAACTAATATCGCAATGAAATTAGTTTTAATGTAAGAGAAAACACTCATGTTAAATTTGAAGAAAAATTGAAAAGTAACAAAATTCAATCTTATGACACATTACATTAACCTTGCTATTACTAGCTGATTTAAATTTGAAACAGTAACCAGGAAAAAAAAAACTCATAACATTAAGTGTTCATAAATATGTAAAGTCAATTAGCTGCTAATTTTTTTAATAAAATATGCAGGTAAAAAAAATTACCAGCATTTCACTAATATTTAAAAAAGTTATTAATAGTATATAAAGGAAACACACTTGGATATTAATTTTTGAAGTTTTACACCATATGAAATATTGTTTAAGAAAAAACTAAATTAATCATTACAATAAAAGTTTAATAACAGTTTAATAAGTTTAATAAATTTTAACAAAGTATTTGGCTAAATATTCGGTTAGAATTTTAACTAATATTCGTTATTCGGCAAAATACAGTATTCGGTGCATCCCTATCTATCAATAATTATTTTAAATCATTCAATTTCATATGAAATCTATAACTCCATTTTGGCATCAGAGAAAAAGTATAAATAAAGGATGTTTAGCATTTAAATTAATTTATATTTTGATAAGAGCTTGATCTGATTCTTAATATCTATTTCAGCATATTTTAATACTGTTTATAATTAGTAGGGGGGGGGGGGAATATTTACCATTAATTCTCTTCCTTGCAAATCGAGAAGTTTTCTTTTTGTGTCTTCTTCTGGCACTGGGAAAGTAAGGACATCTCTACACATCATGCAAATCCAATCACTTGTGCTAAAAATAAAATGTTTTTAGGAAATTACTTGTAAGTAAATAAATCTGTTAAAAATTAAATTAAACGGTAATGAAAACAGATAAAGTTTTGTTTTCAAATTTTTGTCATGCACTTTTATATGCACTTAAAATGTAATTGTGTTGGAAAATATTTTATAGTCAATGCATTTGGCATTATTTACCCTTTTTTGTTGTTGTTGTTGTTTTAAGGGGGAGGGGGTGTATCAACCAACATACATTAAGATTTTTTAAAGGCAGCAGCTCTCATCAAAAATCAGTCTCTAATGGAGGCTGTTGCTTAATAGGGAACACTAAAAATGAGTAAATGTATCAAGCATGTATAAAATGAATGAAAATAATATATATTTTCATATGTATGAAAAGTGTATTAAAGTTTAAACTGTTAAGAGAATTTAAAATTTAATTAAGTGCTCCATAAAAATGGCTCAAATTTTTCAAGTTTTAATAGCGAAATAGCATAAAACTCATGTACTTTGAGAAAAAAGGGATATATAACTGCAGAATCTCTTAGCAAACTGAAACTTTCTTTCTAAATTAGAAGATCTTTATAAAAGATGCCCTTCATAATTATATTAAATAAAATGACAGATCCTTTCCTCTCCTTCTACAGAAAAATGAGAAAAGAAAAACAAAAGTAATATTTTTGGTCATAAACTTTCTAGAAGAAAGCAAGGTGAATGTTGCCATAAATTGGAGAAAAAATTGTTGCAGTTTAAAAATTATGCACTAGATAGCATATTCTGGGGGATGATCCATTCATTGGTGGTAGTCATTTGTAGACGTTTCACTGTATCAAACAAAAGTCTATCCGTAGTAATAATAAATAAAAGATAATAATCATATATAAAAAATTATGATGAATAGTAGAAATTACTAGATTTTATTCTTTTTTTCAACCTACATTTCTAATATTTCATGCATGTTATCAAAGTTGAAACACCATGCAATACAAAAGAATCCAAACAAAATTAAGCAAGTTTGGAGTGCTTACATTTTTACAGAGGTCAAAGAGGGCACATGACAGTCTGCATGGTAAGATCTGTTACATTTACTACAACCTATTACATTTTTGCCTTCTTTGCACACAATACATCTTTCCGTAGTTTGACAACTTTTCTGGAAAGCAGTGCTGAGTTCAGAGGAACATGTGTTAGAATTAGAGTCAATATTTCTGATAAATTCATTTATATTTTCAGACAAATTGTTAGTAACTTGGTTTTCAGTGTCATCAGCACCAGCTGTAGATGTCACATTCTGTAAAGTGGATGTATTTAGTAACGAATCAAGAGATGGTAAACTGTCTGAGGATGAACTTAAAGGAGTCGATCCCCTTTTACAAGAGAGCTCACTGTTTTCTAATAGTTGTTTCAAAGCTGAATCATTTACATTTTCTTTTTCAGCAGTACTTGTCTGTGTAACAGACTCAGGAAAAAAGTTTGCAGAGATATTTGGTGCATTTATTGGTACTGCTGGCAGATTTTGATTTTGCTTTGGCAGAATTAACTTATATCCACTTTGATTGGTGTTGACAACAGAGCTGTTGTTCGACAATGGTGGTATGGTCTATTAGAAAAAAGAAAGACATTTGTTTATTAAATACATACACATTAAAACAATCTCACTTACATAAATTTCTTATAAAATATCATCATCCATTAATCTGTTTAAAACATTATATAATAAGATTTTTTAGTACTTGCATATTATCCCGGCAAGATGAACAACTTTTCGCCAAGATAAATGCCGGACACATGAAATTATTGATGTTTTGGAATACGATTGGCAACCGTTTGCCAGGACATTTGACAAAAAAAAATAGTTTGGTGAGAATCACCGCCAGGATAATATGTAAGTACTAATTTTTTATAAGTAGATATACAATTGAAAGAATGGCTGTCCTCACCACAAAGATTTATATTTCTGTTAACAAAATGATAAAAATATAACTTCTTAGTGAGAAATTATGGCATTTTCAACTCCCTCCTCCCTTAGATATTTTTATAGTTATAAGCCTCCTTAGAAGACCATATCATGCTAGCTATAAATGTCGAATTTAAGATCGTTGAAGTTTTAATATTTCTTGGAAGAGCCCCCTCCCCGAAACTTTCCACATTCCCAAAATTTGATTTGACATCATAACTGAAATCTTCCTTCAGAATTTAGAGGTCTATACATGCAGTGCAAGTTTGTCATTTTATCTTATTTTAATATGAATATGATATTGCTGACAGTAAATAGATTGTTTGTAATCTAAGGGCAGGGCTAAGTACAAAACTTCAACTGGGAAGGTTCATGCATACAATTCCTTAACAATAGTCAAAACAAAAACTAAATTTATATTTTAGTGTGATCAGTTTTTATGCAATATTTTTTGTGTATGTTGACACAAGTATGTTTATTGTGTATGTTGACACAAGTATGTTTATTGTGTATGTTGACACAATACAGTTATTCAAATTTAGAATACTACATATGTGGGGAAGTGGAGATAATAACATATCCCGAATGCTATAAATAAATTTATTCCCAATATGCTCCTTTTTAAATTCATACCCCATTCCTTAAGATATGTAGAGAAGGTAAATTTGTATGACAGTAAAATCTTATGAAAGAATTTCCTACATGACGGTTAGGAGGGTTCGGCTGCCTCAGGCATTAGGCTAAATGTGGCCACTAACATCACCACACTGCTGTTCGGGTATGACCAAGCTATCATTCAGAAATATGAAGACAACCTGCTGAGATCAACGTATAGACTTTAGATTTTCATTCCATAATCTTGGCAAATTTTGTAAATAAAAAAAACCAAATCTATAGATTTCAAAAGTAAAGAACCTATTTGCACAAAAATTGTCATTGAAAATGAAGTCATAGAGCAAGTTATACACTTCACCTACCTAGGAAGTGATATTACTTATGAAAATGAGAGCGAGATACAAAAGAAATCGCACAAATTCCAATACATCTGCAGAACCTTCAAGTAAAACCTTCAAGAGAAGAACAAGAAAAGAAACTCAACTTAAGCTTAATAAAGCTAAATTTAAGATCGTTGAAGTTTTAATATTTCTTGGAAGAGCCCCCTCCCCCAAACTTTCCACATTCCCAACTGCTACACCTGTCTGGCTCTACTGCTCAGAGACATGGACTTTGAGAAGCCAGAATCCGAGTAGAATACAAGCAACAGAAATGAGACATCTAAGATCAATAAAGGGCTGCACAATCACCGACAAGATCCCAAATGAAGACATCAGGAATGAATTGAAGATATTCAAAATATGTGATAGAGTACAAGTATATCAAACTAAAGGGAAAGACCATGTGCAACGTATAACGAATGCCAGTGACAAGATTCCCCAGAACTGCCCTTGACTATACCCCGAAGGATAGAAGAGACCGAGGACATCCGAGAAAGTGGTGAATTGACCAATGAAGTACCCTCCTCGGTGTTGTTGATGATGATGATGATGAATATTAGTTTGTACAATAACATTCCTATAATGATAATTTTCAAAATAACCAGCAAGTATAAAATGAGAAAAGAGTATGCAAAGTATATAATAGTTCTTAAAAATAGCACAATAGATTCATACACATACATTTAAAAAAATAAAAATTTAGTACACCTACTTGTGTGGTGGACACATCACTATTTCAGGGCTACACAAGATATACATTACAAAAACTATATAGTATTATAAATTTTAAGGTATTCTACTAAGAAACATAATATTTAATTATCTCAAAAGTCATGATATAAGATAATCAATATAAATTTGTTATTGTTTACATGGAATTATGAGAGATTTTTTTTTTTTAATTGAAAACAGCGTATTCAATAAAATTCAGGGAGGAGGGGATATGAAATTGATTGTGAGTAAAAGAATGGAATTTTTACATGACGTAAAACTTAGGCTAAGTAATCTAAAAATTTCAGGGGGAGGTATATCCTGATATCCATTCTCTGGCTATGCCCCTGAAAAATACTCATCTCGTTTGTTTTATATTTGGCCTTTTTAATGATTTAATACATGTTTATCTTGTATGAATTTAAGGTTTAAAAGTGGGCTCAGATTTAGAACAAGTCAGTAACTACAATTTTTCTCAGCAAAAGCATACATTGAAACTAACTTACATCAGTGTAATTTGGTAGTGGAGTTATGCTTACAGACTGGGAAACAGGCATACTGTTTACAGGTGGTTGAGGAACAGGTAGATTTGCAGGAGGTTGAATTAAATGTTGAACTAGATTAGGTGAACTGAGAATGAAAATTCATTATTAGAATATATGCAAAATCATACTTCAGATCAAATCATCCAGATATTTTTTAAATAAATAATTGAAAATACACATAGAAAAAAAGGTGTTACATACACTCAGAGGTATATTTAATGCCCCCCCTCCAAAAATGTAAAGCAGTTATTAAAAAACAGCTATTTAAAAAAATATATTAAATTTAGTAACACTAAGGTTTAAAATACTGGATCCCTCCCCTCCCCTGAAATGGAAACCTATAAACGCTACACCTTAGAACGTATCCAAGAGAAAGAAAAAAAAAATGGAGGCGCTCCAAATGGTAGGAAAGGCAGAATTTTTTTACAAAAAGATTTCATCATTATCATTTTGTTAACAACAAAAAAAAAAAAAGTAAATCTGCGGGAGTTGGGGTCCAGACCATCTGGACCGGCCCCTTAACTGTGCCCTTGACTACACCTGATTATTACTGATGAAGCCAGAAACGTTACTATTAAAATTTAGAGTTTTCCCAATTCTCATGAATGTTGATCTTACGTAAACAGCTTATTTACTGGGTAAAAGTTATGCTTTTATTTCATCATTCTTGAAGAACATTTTTAAAAACTCTGATAAAAAAATATATAGGAGCTATGACAATTAGGCCTTATACTGGACTGCAAAATCTTTATAGCCTTGTAAAAAGTCACTATTTCTTTGAATTCCTCCTAAAATATTCATAGTACAAAACACATGTAATGTACAATTATTTGATTATCTGATTCTAATGAATAAAAATTGAAAAAAACAGAAAAGAGGAAAGTGTAGGGTACCCAGTGACAAAATCTTGTCTATTCCTCATTAGAGTGAAATCAAAAGTTTGTTTCTTACAGAAACATTATAACTCTTTTTTCTCTTCCGTAACAATCACCTGCCCGCTTCGCACAGTTAATATTTATTTTTATCTGACTATAACACCAATTTACTTACTTAATTTTTAATAAAACTATGATCTGCTTTTATGAATTATATTTACCACTGGTTTGCTGAACAGTGAATTCTTTCACAGCAAAATAATATATCTTTCAAAATTTGTAAACATACAATAAATATTATACTAAGATGTTTTATAATAAAATAAATAGACTAAAATATTGATTTTAAAAGCATGCGACTACCCTATGTTGGATTTTGTAAGTTTTAATAGTATGAAAATAACATATAGCTGCTAAGATGTAAAAATCTTACATTTGAAGAAAAAGTAACAAAACAGTATGTTCTAGTATTTCTAATGCTCTGAACATTTATTAAAAAATCAGTAAAATTTTACTTGTATATTATTTATTTATAATGCTGATTATCAATAAATGGCACAGTCTTTTTCTTTCCATGGAGGGAGGAGATCCCCCTCATTATAAAATCAATTAAACCACTCAAATTTTAAATAAAAAAATCTTCTCAATAAACTTACTTTGGGGCTAGAACTGAACAGGGAACATCAATCAACCTTATAACTTTGCAATATAATCAGTGGCGCAGAGAGAGAGGGGGAGCAGGGGAAAAAATCCCCAGGGCCTCAGCTTGTGAAGGGGCCCCGCTTTTGCTGTCTATATGATACTTAATTGTGTGTTGTCAATTTTGTAAAAAAAAAGTCCAAATTCTGATTTTGCCCCGGATTTTTCAAATTAATTTTTAAATGAAATTACATAAAGCCAGCTAGAGTATAAACCGCTGACTTGACAAAAAACGAGGAGTGTTAGTGATGGAGTCTTTTTTTGCAAGAAAAGTAGACATTGACGGTGTTATTCAACGGTTTGCCATGGCTAAAAGAAGAAAAAGATTTATTTAACAAGAAATCATTTTTTTTCCCAAGACACTTTGTTAAATAGTGGAAGAAAGGGTATAGTAAGAGCAGAGACTACGGGCCCACCAACCTCAGAAATTTTGAATTTTCCTTAAAATGTTAAAGATCAAGATTTTCTATGAGAAATTTTGAAATTTCTACTTTTTTTGGCCTTCCGAAATTTTTTTTGTCTGCCTGCTTGCATGGAAGTATGCATAAAAATATTAATTTTTTCAATACTGGGGAAAAATGGCAGGCAAAAATGTTAACGTTTCAAATACAGTTTCTCTATGGAGGTGACGAAACCTTCAAAAAAAAAATTTTGGTATTTTTTTAGAGCATGGATGTTTATTAAAGTATTGTACTCTTTTAAATTAATAATTTTAATTCTATTAATTATTTTCCAATTACTATTAATTTAAAGTTTCTATAAATGATTAATAATTTTAATAAGAAATAAATGATGGATGTACTACGTCATCAAAAGGATTTCTGGATAGCAAGACCCCAAAGATTTTATCCCCGGGGCCCCGACTTGGCTCTTTGCGCCTCTGAATATAATTGAAATCCATACATTGCAGTGAAGCATGAAGAGGTGGGGTAGAACAAGTGGCTTTGTTTATAAAATGTTGTTCATTAAAATAAACAAGCTAAAGGAAAACTTCCCCTAACCCCATCTTTCTTTTTAAAAAATTCTGTTCAAGCCACTGATCACTGAATGGTTAAACCATACAAGTTAGCAAATAAGTAATAATTACAGAAGAAAACAGAATTTTATAACATAAAACTTGAAATAAAAACATTTCTTCAGTTTTTAAAAATTCATAAAATTTATGACCAAGATTGAAAAAAGAAAATTACATCAGTGACTTAAAAAACAAAATAATGCCCCTTTAAAGCTGTTATACAATTATTGAGAAAGGTTTTGATTAAATATATTTACCTATGAGTAAGCATGGAAGACATGGGTGGATTTCCAAAAACAGCAAGTGAAATTTGCTGTCCATAAACAGGAGGAGGATCTAAAATTAAAGAAGAAAAAAAAAAGCATTGTAAATATACTAACTTTCACCAAGCTTGTGGGGCCATTTCTATTGGGTAAGAAGGCTGTAAATGTTCAGATTTTTATCATATAACAGAAGTACCTCTTCAGTATCAACTAATACCTTGGCAACAATAAACTTTTTGGCTTACAATCTAGCTATTCAGTAGACCCCTCCCCAATAACATGGGTTCATGTAAGACGGATTCATATACACGGTAGGAAAATTGTGATATTTTTCCTGTAACACATTGAAAAATACTCATGCAACACATTAAAAAGAGACAGATGTTTCTGTATTGCCTGTTAATAATGCTGATGCTGATCCTGTATTTGTGATTCGTACAACACAGATTCATATTACACGGAATGTATCTACTGTGTAATAGGGAAGTCCACTGTACATGCTTTATTTAATTTACAGATACTGCACACACTAGTGAATACATAGATACAGAGATGCCAACTCTCAATGAGACTTTTCAGTAGTAACTGTGAATATTTTCAGTAGTTTTTTTGTGTTTGGCCATAGCCAGTTGCATAGGGGGAAAAAATTTTTTTTTTAATAATTTAGAAAAAACAGTTTAATTATACCCTATGAAAAAATCTTAAATAAAATTAAATAGAAACTTATCAGAATGAAATCTATCACTAAGCCTTTGAATCTTAAATAAAAATAAATAGAAACTTATCAGAATGAAATCTATCACTAAGCCTTTGCAGTTAGTGTGGCTTGACAACAAAAAAGGAAGAGAGAAAAGTGTAAACCTTGAGAAGGGGTGGGGGAGGAAAGAAGAGAGGCTCCAGAGAAGTCCAGACTCAACACTTTTTCTCTTCAGCTGGCACTGATTACAAATTCGGTGATGATTGCACCTGATAATTGTTTGTTTTACGCTTAGGGTGTTGTGCAATAACTCTTGGTGCAGTTTTTTTTTTTTTTTTTTTTTTTTGTAGATCATTAAAAGAACGTACTTTAAGAACAGTAAAGCAAAAATCAATTTATATTTCAATTATCGTCAAAATATCCACTTTTTCCATAGTAAACCAAATTAAAAAAAAAAAAAAATTCATAGGAACTACAGATAATCTGTAGTAGTTGGCATCTCTGCTCATTAAAAAAAAAAAAAAAAAAGCCTATAAATGCCAATATTAAAATACAGCAGGGGTGTACATGTCCCTGTGCCCCCTCTGGATATGCTGATGAATTCGCAAAATACTCATGTCCTGTCAGAATTCCAACAATTTTTTCATTTTCATTTACTAGCGTGTGGGAACCCAGTTTAGTGGTGTGAACAACACCACACATTTTGGCATCATCTAGACCTTTCTCAAAATGTGGTTGGTCTCTAGCTCAGACAGGAAAGAAAGAATAAGTATCAGAAAATTTTAAAAAGATATTGCATGCTTTTTCTTCCTCTTCTTAAGAAGGATAGTGTAGCTTTCAAATTGCAACAATAACACTTGAAGAGGAAGGTCACTGCTTGCATACCTCTAATTATATATATATAAACAGTGAAACCCCCATCTATCGTTCTCGCATTCATCATTTTCCCATACTGATCGCTTTATTTCAGTGGTCCCTGCACAAACTGTATTCGAATAATGTTAAAGAAACCTGCATATATTGTTTGTCAAGAAGTGACTTTCCTGCAATCATTGTTGTAAAATTTTTCTCCTGACCAGAATGAAACTGAAGGCTAAGTGGATCCATATGGCATCCAAACTGTAATTGCTTCTTGGTATGATTTCTTGATTTGATATTGATCAGATGAGCAGTGATTGCGTGGTGAAGAGGATGTGTATAGCATGAAATTCAATGATTATATTTCCAGCAACCAAGATGTTGAGGCAGTGGCGGCTTGTGGGTTATTAAAATGGAGATTCACAAAATAAGTTTCGAAAATTAAATATGCAGATATGACGCACCTTACAAGCTAAAATATATTTGCCATTTCCAGCAGTTAAAGGAAAACAATGCATACAACTGCAAAAGAAAACAAGGAATCTTTGGTCTTAAATTTCGTCACCGAGATAAGTTTTAGTAAAAGTGTTGTCTTGATTTTTTATTTCTATTTTTTTTTTAAGGATAATACTGTTGTTCTTGTTGTTGTCGTGTCCAGGGATAGAAGACTGCATTATCCCCGTAAGATAGGTGCCATTGCCTTCCGAAGGAGTCGGACTTCTGCATTGGTCCCTAATTTTTAACCTATTCCAGAGGAGGGACCAATCCCCATGAAATTGGCATCCCCAGTATTATTATTCAACAAAATGGAGGACATTGGAACTACGGCGGATTTTACATGCACCAGCTCCCATTAGTGTTCACAGTCCCACAGCAGTCGAGCCGAGAGTTAGTCGAACCTCCAAAGCACTGGCCAAGCCGGATGCTGCTTCACTTGCCGTGTTCTTATGGGAACGTAGTTTAAAGGATAATACTGAAAAATGCAACTGCTTTAGCTTTGAAACACTTATTTTACTCCCATCTTAATTATTTACGATAGTTCGTAAAAAATACTCAAGTGGAAAATTATAAAAATAAAGAAAATAATAAGAAAATGAAAAAGAAATGGATTAAGTAACCAAACACATCAAACTAAGGGAGAAACCGGAAGAGATAATGGCAAAAAAATCGTCCCTGAGCACAATAAAAATGTGCGAATGGAGTGATATCAGCAGCGCCTTACTTCATCCGCAACTCTCTCCACGTCTTTTCTCAGAGAGCGGTTCAGAAGGCCATTTATATGGCTGATCGCAGGTGCATGTGCAAGCAACAAAATACTATGCTGTAGTAACCTACGATACAGTGCGTTAGCTATAATAAGCGCTTTAATAATAGTGGGGGTGGAGAGAGTAAAACTCATGTCTTAAATTCACAAAAATCTAGAAGCGTGCTTAACATATTTTTTTTTAAATTTAATTTGTCAATGTGTTTAGATTTTAGTTTTTCCTCTGGGGGTTCACATGCTCATGAGCTCAAGCGGAGGAGCCGCCACTGTATTCAGGCATGCAGTATGCTAAACATGGAAGAAATGTGTGATGATGCAAAAAATGAAAACAATGGAGAATCAGAGGATAATGTTCATGCCGATGAGTCTGAACCTACACTAGTACAAAGTTTGTCTGAAGCAATAATAGCATCTGAAACAGCATAAACTTTTTTATACAAAATTAAAATTACAGAAAAAGTTCAGAAAAATATTGTAAATCTTGAAAATTTAGTTTAATTTAAAAAATGATGAAAAACTCAACATAAAATTTCTGATTTTTTTCAATAACTATCATTTAATTTTCTTCATCTTATATTTTATAGTTTTACAATTTTGTAACGAACTAGTATTTTTGGTATACAGTCATTACGTGTAAGCATAAACATTGCTTTCTTCATGTATTCTGACTTCTATCATGTATCTTCACGTATCTTAAACCCGCATTTGGTGTTTTCCCGCATTCATCACACATAATTTTTTCCTACGCACAACATGAAAATGATGAATTGAGGTTCTACTGTATATACAAATAAATGAAACAGATTTTGTTATTGAACTAAATAAGAGACTTCTGTAAAACATAGTTATCTGCTAAAATATTGTGTTGTATAATTTTACGGCATTTATTTTTTCAAATAATAATTATAAAATTTATAGAGAGCAAGAATGCTCTAAACTGTCATTTTTAACCAATAAATGGCATCTTTTTCCTACATTATTGTAATTCAATATTAAGGCTTCTACATATTATATGGGGAAACCCCAGATTGTATGGTACTTAGTGCATCACTCTACACTCGCATGCTAGGGTTTGACTCTTAACTAGGGCTTGGTTGTTCATATCTCTGTCCCTTCATAGGAGGTAATGTTGGCCTCCTTCTGGATGCCGTCATAATATTAATCTGTCAACAAAATTTTAATTTCATAAATTTAATAGCCATTGATTAAGATTATCAACAATAACCCAGGATTACAGAACATGCAGAAAATTATCAAAATATAAATAAAAGCTGAATTTTTATTATCTATTCTTTATAAACTAAAATATGAAGAGCCTGCCCATTACTTGTATATCCACTCTAGATCTAAATATTTAAATTTTAGATAAAGTCATAAAATTTATTCTAGTTAAGTTATTGTCAAATGATAAAATGTTTTCTAGGTTAATAATTGACATACTATAAAATGTTAATTATGTTTATTATCACTTTACTATATACAAGGTTAATTAACCTCACTTCATTGAATTAATTATCCCTCAATTTTTAATTATGATGTAGAATAATAAGCAAAAATTAATACCATAATGGGTGATATTAATTTAAAAAATGACAAGTAAGCTAAAAAGGTTGTATGAAACTGAGAATATTTAAACATATAAAGTATAATATCATGTGTATGTTCATTTATTGTGCATTCAGTACCGAAGCTATATATGTACAGCAGCCGAAGCTTCGGCCATTAGTAGGCCAAAGCTTCGGCACTTCGGCCAAACTGCGCTTCGTGCCATCACTACTTTCTACATGTATGGATGGTGAAACTTTCTTACAATTGAAGAAGGATCAGTTGTAAGAAAGCCACTGGTCTGTCTGCCAGTGGCAGACAGATCAATGATCAGAGGTAGTTTTGCCTCAAACTGATTTAAGCATTCCGAGACCATTCACCAACTTGGAAAAAATTAATCTTATATTATGACCCAAAATCTGCAAAATTCTAAAATCCTAAAAGACAGTGACTCTATGAATAAAGAGTGTGACTCTAAATTCTAATTTCTGTCCCTCAAGTTGTGCAAGCCAAGCTTGGTCTGCTCCCAAGTTTCTACTGTGTTTACTGCTCATATATTTCTTCGAGCTGATCTGAAACTATTTAATTTCATTTCACTGTTCTGTGAAATAATAGAAATAAGTCAAATACTATTTACATGGTAGAATCTTTGAATTTTTTTTATATTTTAATTGAATACCTCCACACTGCAGGGATTATGGGGACTTAGAGTACACCAGTGTATCAGGGTCATATCCAGGAAAAAATTCTGGTGGGAGAGATCAAATTTTATGTTTCAGTAAGTGGCAGTATTTTAAGTAAACTTTTAACGAATAATAATTTATCTGCCTGAAAGTTTCAGAGGAAGATAAGGGGTGAATCCCCAAAACCCATTTAGCTATGGCTTTGTTGCATATGAACATAACATAAGCTCTAGAGAGTATTAAAGCTCCTGCCCTTTTTGTGTTAGAAATTAAATCCTGGAAAAGGATGCCTTGGGCAGAAGACTTTTAAGGGGTTCTAACACATATTCCTGTTACATCTGGAGAAAACTGCCCAAAACTCCAGATCATTAGATCAACAGCTGTACGAAAGGCCAGAGCCCTGGACCTTCACACTTCAGCCATCTACCACATTCAGTGTCTTATCCATTAAGCCATGGTGAGGAGAGTATTTACAAAAAAAAGACATGAGAAATTTAATGCATTTTCCCTACATGTTACAATCTAAAATAGAAGCAAAAAGAAAAAATAGATAACAAAAGAAAAGAAGTATCTAAGAGAAAGAATATCTAGAGAAAAAGCATCTTAAGTTCAGTAAAAATTAATGAATTTTGAAACTTATCTGAAAAAAAAAATTTTTTTCAACTGTTTGCCTTTTTTTTTTTTTGGGGGGGGGGGGGAGACAACTAGTTTTTACATTTATTTTTTGTATTTGATTTTTGATTTTTGATTTATTTTTTTAAGGTATTGCAAGTTTACAATTCAGTATTTGGCAAAGAAATCTTTTAAAAATTTAGCAATTCAAAATTTCCACTGGACATAAGTATTGTCAAAAACACTCAAAAATATTGTCAGAGAAATAAGAAGTTTTAAATTGTTTGACTAAAATAAGAAACGTGCAAATTCACGACATGAAAACCTGACTTATATTAAATAACAAGCTCGTGTTTGATTTTGGTATTAGTATATTTAAATGATAAATAAGAAAATGATTTGATAAAATTTACAAGAATGGACCATGATAGTAATAGCAGTAGACATTTTTTCAATAGGCAATATCTTTATCTGTAATACCTGTAAATAAGATTAAATAAATATTTGAAGCAATGTTAATTTATGCAATTAACAATAGAAAGTAGCCAACTTTAAAGTTATTCATCTTAAATTAATTATTTATTAGACACTGTGATTGGTTGGGATTCTTAGTAAGTATGCAATTCTCTGCTGTTCTTTTATAAAGACAAATAATTAAATACACCAAATGGCCTTTGGACAACTTTAAACAAATTATATTACAGACTTTTGAGTCTGCGAAAAAAGAATAGAATGTTTCTACATAAATAACACAGTGCACTCTTATAAAAACAGTAAACTTAGGCCTTGTGCTAAGTTAAAAAAAAAAAATTCTCCTTCTCCTTAAAAAAAATAAATCAAACCTTAGGTAGAGAATTATCCATTTAAGAAAATATATTGTATGTATATATTTTTTCCTGATATTTCATAGCATATGTTTATCAGTAATTTTTTCAAAAACCTATAAAAGGACAACCTTAAAAAACACACAAGATTTTTTCAGATTATGCTTATGTACTGTTACTCATTAAAAAAAAAATCTGATGTGTCCAACAAATGACTTCCTTGCACGTCCATTAGATCAAAAATATTTTCGACGCACTTCCTCTAAACTTATTTGTTTGAAAGAGATAAAATATCAATAATAGTAAGGTTTAGCGATTTCTAGCCAAATATTTCGATATCGCCAAGCTGAGTTCAATATGAAAGATTTCCTAAGCATGAACCAAACAATGGCAGATTATCGCCAAATTTGGCGATGTTTCGCCAAAACTCACCAAGAACGATGACAAATGGCGATACTTTGGGCATGGACCCAATGACTGACTATCGCCAAATTTGGCGATGTTTCGCCAAAACTCGCCAAGGTCGAGGACAAACGGCGAGATTTTGGGCATGTACCAAACAATGACTGTCTACAGTTGTATTATATTGAAGATGTCCATAGACATTAAAGTACTGAAATTCTTTTCGGTGGTCCTGTAAATAAACTCTCCAGTAGATTGGAACCAAAAATCGAGATGCACAACTAGATGTTACAACATTCTTATATATGAAATTTCATAATAGTTTTTGAGATTTGAGAGTTAAATATGCACACACGTACATCAAAAGTCACCAAGCTTGGCGACTTTTGGCATAGTTCTTGAGGGAGGCACGTGACCGTGGTCGGACCATCACCTAACTTATGTGGTAGGACGGTATTGTGCTTGAAATGGATGAATGCCCTTAAAATTGCCATTGACCGTAATGTATTGGAAATCTTTTGAGTGTTCCTGTAGCAGAACTATAAATGATAAAGACACTTTTTTTAATGGAGAAATTCATTTTCTAACTCTTTACAGCATACATCACTTCTGAGTCGTTTGAAATAGCCCAATACCTCTAAATAACGCTTTGATGAATTTCGGCCCATAGAGTGTAATGTATTTCGAATCTTTTGGGCGGTTCTGTAGATAAACTATCCAGTCGAATGGAATCGAAAGGGGAGGTGCACAACTAGGTGTTAAAACAATCCAAAATATAAAGTTTCAACATTCAACGCCTAACAGTTTTTGAGATAGGAGAGTTTAATGAGTTTCGGCCCATTGAGCGTAATGTATTTCGAATGTTTTGGGCAGTCCTGTAGATAAACTATCCAGTCGAATGGAACCAAAAAGGGAGGTGCACAACTAGATGTTACAACTATCCAAAATATGACGTTTCAACATTCTACGCCTAATAGTTGTTGAGTTTGGCGAGTTTAATGAATTTCGGCCCATAAAGCGTAATGTATTTCGAATCTTTTGGGCGGTCCTGTACATAAACTATAAATTCGATTGCCACCAAAAGGGGAGGTGCACAACTAGATCATAGAACAATCCTAAATATCAAATCTCAACATTCTGCGACCAATAGTTTTTGAGATATGCGAGTTACATACATACGTACGTACGTACGTACGTACGTACAGACGGCATGGAAAAACTGGCCACAGTAGACTCGCCGCTGGTCAAAATGAGTTGCAGACGCGTTAATAGGATCGTGCATGCTAGCCTACGATGAGATGCATCAAAAAAATTTTTAAAATTAAAATTTGAGGTAGTCAAAATGGTTTTTTTTTGTCGAAATTTGGCCCCCAAAATTTTTCGGGATCACATTACTTCCTTATACTACGTACAAGGAAGTAAAAAGTTGAATAACTGTAAACCTGTTTGGGTTGTTCCACCCCAAGGTTATGCTTTCCCCTTTCTCAATGTGTTCTAGCGGTTTGTGGAAACTTTACTTTAGTTTGCTCTCCCCTAAATATATCTGAACAAATTAACCATTTTCACTCTCACACAGAAAATTTTTAAATTAAATTTTACATAAACCCATCTACTGCACTTGCTAACTTATTGTAGTTAATAAAACATACATATTTATGAGCGCTGAAATAAGACAAAATTTTTCAGAGTACATTCTGAATACAATCTTTTGCTTAGTCTTTTTCTGAGAAAATCGTAAATTAAAAGTTGTCAAGAGCTTTTCTCTTTTGTTGTTGTTTACTTCCTGCTTTCCTTGGGAATATATAGGGATAATAATTTTCAATTCACTGTAGGAAATTAATAGTACCTACACTCGCAGAGCTCTTCTTACCAGTGGCAGATTAATGCAAGTTTGTTGGGGGGGGGAGCTGTTAGTTTGTTGGTGGGGGCGGTTTGTTAGAAGATCGACATATACAGCCATTTTATGGAAGTAAAATAGGATCTTTTACATTAATTTTTTTTTCTTTGGGGGGGTTTGCCCCCTCTGCTCCCCCCCCTTTAATCCACCCATGCTTCTTACTAACCATCCCTTATCCCCTGGAGTGTTGAAAAACCATAAATCCGTTTGGGTTGTTGCATCCAGAAGGTACTCTTCCCTTTTCTAAAAAAGGAAGAGTGCTTATGTTTTCTAATGGCTCGTGGAAACTTTAATTTCAATTTGCTCTTCCCTGTCTGATCAAAATTTACCGTTTTGTTCCACAGAAAACTGTACTGTGCTCTAGGTGGAAGAAAACCTGGAATCCAACCACCCCAACTAACAATATAAAACAAATTTTTATAATTGCCATCATGTTTGGTCGTTTCTCAAAGATTGTTATTGCAGAATACGCTTTGAATAATCAAATGCTAGGATTTATTGATTACATAGTTGAATACTAAATGCTTTGAAAGTTTAACAACTGACATTCAAGCAAGAACACTAAGGCATATGCTAACAACAATCGCAAAATTATAGCTTCAAAAAGAAAGATACATGGCAGAAAGATTTTGCTCTCATGGTTTATATGTCAGACAAAAAACTTTAGTATTCAGCATATTCACACCCGGTTCTAAGTAATTAGTCATTGTGTACAATTATTATCTAGTCATCCCAGAGTATAAACAAAACAATTAGTCATAGTACGAATGTAAAAGTTTTATTGTGTAACAAAAATGAGGGGAAGCATACATGCAGGCTCAGTGGCATAGCTATATTGTGACGGACCACAGCAAATTCATCGAAACCCCCCCCCCTCCCCTTCATTACAAAGCATTCTACAATTGGATTTTATTTATTTTTTAGTTCAATTTGAGTTTGTACATTCAAACCCCTTCATAACAAACCTGTTATATAACAAACTCATGGATATAAGAATGAAAATCTTGGTGCCTTCATTTTATTGTATTCCTAACAGTTTTGATATAGTGAACCACCAGATAAAGCAAACAAAATTTTTCGTTCCTTGAAGTTCGTTAAAATGGGGTTTGACTGCACTACTTCTGGGGGCAACTTAAATTAATTAAATACAAAGCTAAAAATTTTACTAAATTTGTATTATTAAATGTTAAAATCCTAGTGTGCTTGTGGCCCTCTCTGTCTAGAAGCGCCTGACATTTTGTCTGTACTGCCACCCTATATTGTTACACCACTGGCAGGGCTGCAACTAGAGGGATGTAAACAAAGCACAAGCCCCGGATGCCATGAAAAAGAGCACTTGCAGCTTGTGACCTATTTCAGTGGCGAGGCCCAAATTTTTTTAGCTTGAAACAGCGAAACATATGCCTAACTTAAGGAAGCAGCATAAATACTTTAAAAGTTTCGAATGACAGGTTATAAAAGGTAAAATAATTTCTTCTTTTCTGCCGCGTAGGTGCTTTAGTGGCGTAAGAACCATTCTATCATGCCTTGGGTCCGGATTCAAATCTCAGCTTGGGCATGAATGTTAACTTCTCCGTCCCTTCATAGGAGTAACACTTGCCACCCATAGGGTGCTCCCATAATAAAATGGTGAGTAATTTGGGTCTTAGCAGTGGCAAAATGCTTGATGAGCAAGAGCCTGCCCATTGGCAGAAAAAAAAAATCTTTTCTTGAATGCATTATCAAAATTTATATAAACTAGTTGTCTGCCAGTGGTCGAAATTCGACCATAAAGCATTAAATTTTTTGAGCATGAATAAAGTTCTTCTGTCAAAGAGTATGTCTCAAGATTCCACATACACTGGAATATACTAAAGTGGTCACCTTGGCTAAGAGGCCATCTGTCTACAGTGACCACTTTTGTGCAATTTCACTTTATAACCATCACACTTTTCTGTGAAGACAGTGTTTCTGTAAAAACTCTATTTTGCTAAATGCAAAGGCAGCTCCAGCGAGTGAGTCATAGGGATCATCTTCCTCTACCAACCTTGGATTTCACACATTCAGTTTGTGTTTCGAACAATTTAGGCTAATCTAAAAAGTCTAGTGGCTCCCTCCGAAAATTCAGCCTGGAGCCATCGGCTAAACGCCCATTATGTTTGGAGTTATAAAATCTTAAATCGTCAACTCATTGAACTCTACTTGCTGAAACATACCACTGGCCATGTTTAAAAATTTGCTGCCTCAATAAATTTTTACTTTTTTCAAATGATAGTTCTTGATATTTATTTACTGTCCCGCAAATGCAGGTGTATTTGAAAATAGAATTTTTTGAAAGGATATGGTAAATTAGTACCAGAATATTTTATAAGTGGAATTAAAATTCTTTTATTGCCTGCAGTTCCAGTTCAAACTTCGCAATCAATAGCATTACGAATTGCTGGGTGTCTCAACAAGGTGGTCACGAGTTTTAATTCTTCATCTATTAAAAGATAAGAGAACAGTGTTAATTGAAAAAATTTTCAAAATGAGGTCGGAAATAAAGACTCCATTAAGAAAAAATTCCTCTTGTTAATTTTCAAAAAGTTACACTTTCTAAATTTGCATATGACCAACGTACAAAACAATTCCCAATTAGTAAAATGTGCCCCATACACTCATGAGGTGACATACAAAATTTGAGAATTACACCTCAAAAAGTGTCAGAGATATGAAGATAAATATAACGCCGACTTAAACCACTTTTCCATGGTTCTCGAAGTGAAAAAAATCACGTTGAATGATCGTATTTCAAGGGTCATACAGAAATTACAAAAGAAAATCTTTTTGTTCTGCTCTAGCAATGAGCATTTACATTTAAAATCTTATATAGTCCCAGATCCTCTTTCTTTAAAGCTATCTCTGCGAAGTTGTATGATGAAAGGCTCAAATTTGGTACATCAGCTCATTAGTGTATGGGACACATTTTACTAATTGAGAATGTGTAACTTTTTTCATGAATGAACGTGAGGAATTACTTCTTAATGGAGTCTTATTTCCGACCTTAATTTGAACATGCTTTTCATTTACACTGCCCACATATCTCTAATAGATAAAGAATTAAAACGCGTTACCACCTTTTTGGGACACCCTGTATGTAAACTTGAAGCACATTCTTGTTCCATTGACTAATGCTTCCTTTGTATTTAAGTTTCTGATTAGTATGACGATGCAATTAACTTTCAATACTGACTTGTGGGGTGGCAAATTATTGCATTTTGCGGTTAGCCAGGCAGAAATTCCGCTAACTGTTTCATCTGGGAAACATTTAAAGACTACTTCTGAAACACTGCAGTTCCCCTAAGAAAAGCTGAACATTTTCATCTGTATACAAACTAGTATATGTATACAGAATTCAATGTATACAAAAATATCAATATACTAAAAAGAAATTTGTATGCTTATTGGTTGCATAATGTGGAATTGGGGAAAACGTGTGGAGTTAAATTAAAATACGAAATTAAATTAAACTTCCAAAATATGGAAAGGGATAAACAACTATGTACTGAAATCACTTTAGGTTCGTAAGTGTTTGTCAGTTTTTCACTTGTCCCCGGCTAACCAGAAAAAAAAAAAAAACTCATAGCCAGAATTCAAAAACTCTACTGGATAGTTACTGATTTTATTGTCATCATAGCAAATTATTTTATCATAGCTGTGGTGATATGTTCCCTCTATTCATCAGATATTAGATTAAGTTAGATTTAATAAACGTTCAATCATCATTTTTAGGCTCTATTATAATCAATACTTTCAATATGTTATCTGAGAGTAGCTTTTGGTAATATTTCCATATACTTCATTAATAATATTATTTTCATTCCCCATTAATTGCTGACGTATTTCTTCAATAATATTTTTGGAGAAAATTGGCTTTAGCATACAGTGTGGCAGGAAATTGCAAAGAAATCATCGAATTGGTGCGTTTCTGTAGAGCGACTCTTGAATTGTAGCGTGCCCTGTTCGGTTCGGTTCGTTTTTCCACAGCTTTAAAACATGGAACATACAACACTTTGCACACTTATCGACCGTCTAAAAAAAGTCACCAAGCACAAGGCTAAAGCACATTTTAGTCATTGGCGTTTCACCAAACTGGGGAATAATTTCACTTTTTGAAAATTTTGTTGTAATACTATAACCCAGGGTCAGAAGCAAAAATTTTGGGGGGGAAATAGGAAAAAGAAAAAAAAGGGGGGGAAGGAGCTTTTTACTGTTTTTAGGAGATCAATCTATCTATAAATAAGTGTAAAACAAACTACATAATTAAAAATTTTAACAGTGAATGTTTTCTAAAGAAATTTTAAGAACATACATTCATAGGTTAGAAATACGGGGTACTCTTTATTAATAAGAATGTAGCCATTTGACTATTATTGTCAAGTTCAAGAGACTTGACAATAATATTACAAAAGACTTACTTTTTCATTCAAAAGACTTTTTGTTTTACTATTGAAAAGAAACTATTAAGAACAAACTTTCTGTCAGTTATTTTTCTTTAATTGCTAACAATAAATAAACAAGTTTACATCTATTGCTACTTAGTTATGTTTTTCCAAGACACTCAGGAATTTAAAAAAATGAAGCTCTTATTAAATTAATTATCAAGAATTTTTAATTAATATTTAAATTCCATTAACTTGTATCTTTTACAACATAAAATCACAAAAAGTAATTGATACAGTTGTCACAAATAAAGTCTCGTCTACAAGATTTTTCTAACAGCTTCAGCTTCTTTTAGTTCTTTTGTAATACTTTCAATTTTTTGTGTTGCTATTTCAATTGCTATAGTAGCGATCTTCATGTTTGGAATATTGTTTATTTTAATTGCATCCTGTAATTTCACATTGCTTTCTTTAAGGTATGTTTGGACTGCTTGGAGATCTTCCTGCAGGCCTTTTACTTTCTCATCAATTTTCTGTTGTTTTTTCATTCTTTTCTTTTCTCCTTTTTACTTTGCTGGCTTCTTTTTCTTCTTCTAACATTCCTTTTTTTCTTTTTCATGTCTTCAGTTGCTTTATTTATCGCTTTTTCTTGCGAATACACAGCATATGCTTATTCACAGCACTAAGTAGCTGTTTTGTAATTACAATATCACTAATGGTACCATTTCTCCTAATGGTATCTTTAACTTGTCGAATTCCAATAATCGCAGCCTCTGAGAGATTATGTCGTTCATAAGACAGAATGCTGTGATTTACCGAAAAACCTCTTTCAACATCAGAATTGGCATGCGACAGAGAAAGGCAAGTTTTGATTATAATCAATAAATTTGAATACTTTTATTTTCTGTTAATCTTATCAACAAGACTGAAAACTTCTTTCCAGTATCCATCAATTGGCTGTCTGTCATCATCAGTACGTTCATTAAAGGTTTTTACAATTAGATCAACTTCGTCATCTAATCTGTAAGCTTGGTATTCCAAAACTATTTTGTCTATAATTTCATTAGACAAATTTAACGGTGCTAGACAAACGCATAAGCGTCGAATGGCTCTGTCATTCTGAGAGGATCTGAGAGCCGGATGCAGCTGCTCCAGATCTTTCAAAAATGAATGATTTATAGGCAAAGATTGTTTCAGTAATTTGCACAAATTTACTAAAAATACCCGCATTCCTCTTCGTGCTTCCTTTGCATCATTTTCCTCAATCTGTGACAGCGATTTTCATTACAAAATAATAATAAAAGCAACCCTTGCTCCAAGTTAAAATTACCCCCAAAAGTGTTAATTCAAACAAATGGATTTGGATTAAAACGATATTAAATATTATTTCATCAATTGTTACCTTAATTTATATTTAAAGCAAGTTTAAGCAGTGATTCCCATAGCAAAATAATAATTAAAATAACCTAAGTTTCATAAATAAATTTTTTCCCAAAAGTGTAAACTTTAACAATGGATAAACTTTAATTACACCAATATTGTTTCACCGATCGTTACCCAATTTTATAATTGGAAGAATTTTAAATGGTGTTTCTTCGTTAAAGAGAGGGCGGAGCGGGGGGGGGGGGAGAGATTACTCCCAGCTAACTCAAATCAAAGGCGAAAATAGTTTCGGATCTGCGTTTGAGCCCTGTAAAGTTGTTTTTTTTTTTTTACCACCACGGTTTCCACCAATGCCGTGCATGTGTGCATTTCTGCTCTTACATTATCCCTATGGAAGCTGGACTTCTTCACGCGAGTGATATTTATACTCTTTGGACTCATTCCTAACAGCCTCAACAGATAAGAATAGCTAATCACTGGCCGCACTATTGGCGCCGTCCTTCCAAAAGAAAGAAAAAAAAAAAAAAAAGAAAGAGAACAGTGGGAAAGCGAGAGGGGGGGGAAGGAAGAAAAGGCTGAAAATAGGAGGGGAAACTGTATTTAAAGAAAAAAATGGAAAAAAAGAAGCCAATTGAAAAAAAAAAAGGAAAAACAGGAAATAAAGGAGTGCTGCAGTCCCTGCTATAACCCTATAGTACTGCTGAAACTTAGTGTTGTTATTTCAAAATTGACACAACAATTGAACTATCGCCCGACTTTTTGCAAAATACTGCATGCCAAATTAACTTCTCTATTTTTTTAACAGTGCATTAGCATATTACACAAAAATTTTAATATTCACACAGCCACCTCCATTCAAACTTTAACTGAGATGAATTTCTCACTCATTCGTTTGTGCAATGTGCTGCAAAAGGTACACATAGGTTTTACTTAGCGTATTTATTTATAAATAGATATACATGTTGAAAAATTAATAAATTTCATTAAATAAAAATTTTACTAGTCTGCCCTAAGCATTTTATTTACCAAGCACTAAGGAATTCACAGTAAACTATCAACAGAATTCAATGTGGCTAATAAGCCATTTAAAAAAAAAAAAAAAAAAAAACTGAAATGTGGATGCAGCAATATCTCCTATTTTTAAAATGGAAGGGACACACAGATCAATAAAAAAAAAATTCTGTTTTGATTAATTTTTTAAAATGCTAATTTAATTTTAAAATAATAAAACTTGCATTTATTTTTACTTAAAATCCCTTTTTTATTAAAAAGTGCAAAATCAGCCTAATTCAAATCCACATTACTTTCAACTCACAGAATTAATGTGATGATTTCTTAGCTTTGCATACAAGTTTTTGGATTCATTTTAAATTAGAGAATTTTTTTTTTTTTTTTTAATGTAATATGCATTTGTGCACTTTGTAACTGTGTTAAAGATATATATAGAGAGATAGATAAAATACTTAGGGAAAATATTCATTTGCAAAAAGATTGAACTTTAAGTTATGAAATCCACATATTGTTTAAAAAAAAAAAAAAAGAAATGAAGATGCAGAATATAAAACATGAAGTTCTGAAGAAGATTCTCAACGCTAATTAGAGATGGTGAGAAAAATTCCCCGATCTTTCAAGGTATTACATATGTTGAAATTCTGACTTCTCCTGGTCTTTCAGGTAGGGTAGCAACGGTGTTTTAAAGACTTGAGCACTGTATGAGAACCTTCCATAGCAACAACTGATGTCTTTGAAAACCATTTCGTTGTGATATATTTAAAAAAAACTTTTTACAAAAATTAATAAATAGATTTTGGTTGTTCATGTGTGTTGCACACCTTGCACCAGCCCAAGTTTTTTTTTTTTTTTTTTTTTTTTTTTTTTTCAAAGTTGACGATAATTTAGGACATGTATGCAGCAAATAATAAAAAGTTCAATATTATTTTTTCCACCAAGAGTATTTAATATTTGAGGGAAAAAAAATAGCATAAATTACACACTTAAACGAAATCAGCACCCTTATGTTTCATGGAAAAAATGGTATAATTAGTTATGCTATTCAATAAATTAATTCTGAATATAATATCGGCAGGTTAAAAGTAATTTTTTTCTTTTTTGTGTTGCAAAGATTTTTATCCTGATTTTCCCACCTCAGCCCCCAAAAATTTCCCATAATTCTCAAGTGATGTCAAAGTGGATGCCCTCTGTGAAAAAAAAATAATTTCCAAAACAGAAAAATGATATGACCATTTGAATTTTAAGGTTAAATTGTTAAGGTAATAATTAAAATGTGAAGTTTTGACTTTAGACGGCTTCTTAATTCTGGATTTTCAGCTTGCAAAGGCTTCCAATCATCAAATATTTTTTAGAACTATAAATAAACCAGACACATTATGACTTTCGCAGGAACATTTTGAAGATAGCCCTAACTGCATGACGACAGACACCTCAACAGTTCTCACTAATTTTGTATAAAACATGGGGTGTCTACTCAAACTTATCCATCTTTTCCCATACCAAAAACAAGTTTTCCAAGTATTCCGTTTACTGTTTGATGTGTCGTTGTATTGTAATTTGTGCAAACAAGGCTACTAGTTTGGACCAGCTGCTAATTAATCCAAGCCACTACATATATCCAGGCCCTAGCCATTCCAGTTAGCAAATTTTCATATGAAAATTTCTTTTAAATTGTCATAAAAAGATATTTTCAATCAAAATTTCCAGCAGCATTACCATGTGACATAATCAGAACATTTTTTATGAACATTTTAATAGTTTGCGTTATTATCTATCAATGAATAGAAAGCACCCAACCTTTCACTTTCATCTTTGAACAGTGACATTTCCTTTTAACAAGAGGACATTCAATTAACTTGCAAAATTATGATTTCATTTTATCAGCAATGACAGTTGTCATTTGATTACAATCCACAAAACTATCCAGAGCTATTTTTATCCTCTTAATAGAGATAGAACTTTAAGCAGATATAATGTTTGGAGACAGGCAGCTTATGCTTCTAACAAGCTAATAATGTAACGGACTTCTTTCTATCAATTTTAGCATCATGTTCTGTAAAAATGAAAGAGTCTTTCTTAAAATTTGACTTTATAGGATCTGATGCTTTACTTTCATTAAGACTGTGCTTTGTTGTAAAACCAATATTCACATTAACTGGTAAATGAATGCAGTTCAGGGTGACATCAACTTTCATTAAAGAAAAATTGCTTTTTTCTACATCACTTTTAATAAATCTTGTCATTAAACGATGAAGCATCATGCACATTTCTTCATACAGGAAAGGTGCCATTAGCAGAAATGCCATACCTCAATGAGATTTTTCAGTAATAATTGTGAATATTTTCAGTAGTTTTTGATGTTTGTTGTCAGTAGTCAAGTCACATGGGCAAAATTTTAATTTATTTTTTCTAAACTAGTAAAAAAGAAAGTTTAATTCTACCCTATTAAAAATAAATAGAAACATACCAGAATGGAATCTATCACCAAGCCTTCATAATTAACATGGCTTGAAAACAAAAGCAGAAGAGAGAAAAGTATAAAGCCTAAGGAAGAAGGGGGGAGAGAAAAGAATAGAAGCTCCAGAGAAGTCTAGGCTTAACACCTTTTCTCTTTAGCCGATGCTGATTACTTGTTCAGTGTTGATTCATCCGATAATTGTTTGTTTTAGGTGCAGTGCACTAACTCTTGGTGCTTTTATTTATCATTAAAAGAATGCAGCTTGATAATGTTATAGAATAAATCAATTTATAGTTAAATTTCCTAAAAAATAAACTTTTTTTCTGTAGTCCAAATTTCAAAAAAAAAAAAAAAAAATCTGTAGTTGGCATCTCTGCATTGGTTTACCAGACTGAAACTCTAAAAAATGCTACACTTCTAATGCCACTGAAATAAATAAACCTAATTTTGCTTCTAAAAGTTCCCGTTTTTGTATGTAATTCAGCATTTGTAGCTTCTGCCTCTTGAACAAAGACTCCCAGGTGTGGTAAAATATCTAAAGCCCTTTAAGCAACATCTAAACTTTCTAGCCATTGAATAGAGCAAAATGCTAGTGGCAAAAGATTTTTGTTTGTCAAATGCACATAATCAGCACATCTAGCTGGTGAATCTTTAAATAAATTAAAGACAGCATACAGAAACTTATTTCGATCCCAAGGTGTACTTTTATGTCCTGTTTTAAAAGCACCATGAAAAATGTGGAGATCACAAGATCAATATCTAAAGAAATTTAGACCCAGAACTCTCTTTTAAATCATTTTTTAATAATAAGTGTAATTTATGATTGACATTTGGAACATCCATAGATAATTATGCGTATTTTCTTCAAATAAGATAATGGAACAGAACTTTTTAGATCATTCAGTAATGATATTGTATCTGAATACCCAAGGAAAACTGATGTTAAATATCATGCTGTAGCAGCAATCATATTCTTTGTCAATGTACATTTGACCTTTCGGAACAACGTTTTTTAAAGATTCATCAAAACACACAACATTGATTCAAAAGAAGAAAGAAGAGCTAGTACAGGGTTTCTACAGATTTCACAGCTTTTGCTTCCCTGACATCTATTATGCTCTTCCCCGACTTTTTATCTAGCATGCTTTCCTGAATTTTGGGTTTTTATTTTTAATATTACATCCTTTAATTAATAACTTTTATATATTTTGCCCCTTTTTTACAAATAATAATAAAATCAATATACACAAAAATATTATTTGACATCACTGGATTCTAACAAAAACCATGTTTGAATCCAGTGATGTCATAGATAATAATTTAAGATAAAATTAAGAATATTTCAACTGAACAAGATATGTTAATAAAGGACACATTTTAAAATTATTTATAAGGTTAACTAAGAAAATGAAAATAAAACAATTTCTACAATTAGGTTGAAACAGGAAGTATTTTCTTGATTTTGCCGCAAAATACAAATATTCTTGCATTTCCCTGACCTTTCTTCAAATTTCCCTGACCAAAACTCATTTTCCTGACATTCCAGGTCTGTAGAAACCCTGTAATATTTCATTTTTAAAGAAAGAGTCAATCCAAAATAAATTGTATATGATGTTTTATCTTTTTTCAGTTGGAATTTTGTAGCTATGTCGCTGTCAGGAAACGTGAGTTTAAAAATATCAGGCAAGTCCGAATTTGAATGAAAAGAGGAATGTGTCCTAGCTGTGCAAAGACACCATAATATTTCAGTCTTAATTACTTGGTCATTACGCAAGTACTTCTTGATTGTATTTTTAGACACACTAACAGTTTCTTTTGAAGAATTCCCACCATCTAAAAATTCCAGAGTTGGAGTAATATTCTCGGCTGACTTTGTTATCAGAAGCACTGTTTACAGACACAAACTCTGTACTCAGAGGTATTAAAGGAGTACTGGTTGAAGACACTGTGCTCAAAAGCACTGAAGCAGCACTGGTTGAAGACATTGATTCTGTGCTCGCAGGCACCAAAGTACTACTAGATGCAGATTACTCATGAAATTTGCCGTAGAAAATTGCATTCGTAAGAATTTTTTGACATTTTTCTGATGGTTATGTCCTTTTTCACAGCTAATGATTGCCTGACACCCCATATTGTTTAAAAAGAAAGATTTCTTGCATGCTGAACATTTTTCAAAACCTGGATTTTTTTCATGAGGTTCCAACCATGTAGACCATATAGGGTTAAGTTGTTTATCACACCAATCATTATTGAACACACTTTTTTTGGACATTTTGCAGCTAGCCGCTATATAAGAACAATACTAAAAATGACCTGAACATTACAATTTACAAACTAGTTTGACCCAACTTCATTTTAAAAAGATCATCTACAATATCTAGAACTGGCAGGCTTTTATTCTCAATTTAAAAGCAATCGCTCTCAACTAAGTGATGACAATGTTCCACATCAATTTTCTGCTGTTTTCAAACATCCCCAGTTCTTCCCTTCAAGTAATCTACTGAGAACACTTGCAATATTATTTCAACTTCACTGTTCTTCTAGCAGTTATTGAAGTCATAAAAAAAAATAAAAAAATTTCAGGGAAACTTTTAACTTAATTTTTTAAAGAAAAAAAAAACTTAAGAAAAATTTCCAGGTTTTTACCCAAACAAATGCAAGATTCCCTGACTTTTCCAGTCAAAGGAACTTCCCTGACTATTCCAGGTTTTCCCTGTTTTCCAGTTGGATAGACACCCTGAAAACACAAGTACGAGTACAATAAATATGTTTTTAAGTTATCTATAAAATTAGCTGATTCTCCCAATGGAAAACATAAAAAGCACATTTTTATAGGTAAATTTATTCGGCAGAAAAAATAACGAATCTAAAAATGAATAATCAATTATTATTCGAAAGGTACACTACTAACCTTATAAAAATTGATTATACTGAAGTAACATTTTCACTGTATGATTATGTCAGGTATCGAAACAATTATTTTCTCCCTTCCTTTATTTTAATTGATCTCATTTTATAAAAACTTGATTAGGAAGTTATACTGGAAACAGCCAACTTCATAACCATTTTTATCAGTCTGCTCTGATAATTAAACTATGTATGAGAGAATTTTGAAATGCAAACTAAGGAATTACACATGCTTGAAATTAACATAAATATAATAATGCACTTTTACATAAATAACTAGCTCCCACTAAAATATTTTAACTTAATTCTAGTTATTAAAAGAAATACGTCCTAAATTTAAACAAAGCAGACTGACTTTAAGGCAGAAAATGGCTGAGGTCCATCACAGAAATGGAATCATTTCTGTGAGTAATTTAAAAAGTCCAAACGAAAAAACCATATTAATATATCTTTATTTTCATATTAAAAGATACAATGATAATGTTCAATACCAAAATAATAATAATGATAATAACACACGATTAATAATGTTCACTAAATAAAATGTTTTTGTTAAAGCACAAAGTATACATTGCCTATCTACAAAGCATTAAATTGCAGTCTATAACATTGAAAGAATTTTAAATTCTTTAATAATGTTACAAATGCATGACACTGAATTAACAACTATTTAAAGGACCAAACCAGTTTCTGCCATAATGACAGTGCAGAAAATATCTTGTTTACATTAAAAATTAAGTTCAGTGCCTTAACTAAATAATAAGTATTTACATTCAGAAGAGGAATGGAATGCTTAAGAAATTGACTGAAAAATGAATTTTATTACATAAAAAATCAATAATATAGTTTAATAAGATATGTTTCCTAGACCCCAAAACCAATAAATCAACATAAGCAAAAGGATAAAAAGGAAAACTAATAAAAATTTTTTTTAATGCTTTGACCTTCTCCTATAAATCACAGTCAACTTCATAAGCATGTTAATTCCTTTCGTTTGCTTATAAACTATAATACAAGATAGTTTTTGTATTTTAAAACATTTATGAATGATATATGTCCTGGATAAGATGAGTGTTCGGAAAGGTGATGCAATAAAAAATACAGAACATTTACACAACAAAAATGTTAAATGATGCATCATAACTGTCACAATTAAGAGCTATCTTCTTCCTCCTCCTGAAACATACAACTTGTATCAATTTCTAAATCAAAAACATTTCAAAATTCTAAATGCAAAAAAATATAAGGGAAATAGCAGATGTAATTTAAATAAATAGGTATTTTTAAAATAATAATGGGATCACTAAATATTAATGTATGTATGTATATATATATATGAGAGCGAGAGAGAGAGAGAATGATAGTGTTCTATAGTGTACATATTGAATCATCCATTCCTCCAAAACAGAGGACTACATGGAAAATAAATAAGAACAGAAACAATACTCATTCAACCAGCACATACTAAAGTTTTAAACAAATGCATAATTTTAGTGGTTTTACTACATTACTACAATTTAGCAAATAATCTAACTAAAATTAATCAAAGTATTTCTTTGAAGAGCAATGAAAGCACATGTCCTGTGTCTGAAATAAGTAGCTTTGTTGCATTTTTTAAAAGACTTTTTAAATCTGTAATTTACTATAAAAAATAAAGATGAAATTAGCAGACAATTTCTTGAAATGTCCAAAACAAAATGGACATTTTGATCTATATTAGTTATAAACTTAAAAACTGAAAACGTTAAAAATATTATAAGAGTGAAATATTTTGCATACAATCTATTACTTAATTTAAATTTTATTTTAAAGAGTAAGAAAATACAATTTTATAAACAAAACATACTGTAAAAATGCTTAATGAGAGAAATGCAGAGTTGCCACCCTGACAAGGGCAAAAATCAGGATATTTTATTTTAAAAATCAGGAGACTTGTTTTCAATTTTAAAAAACTAAATTTTAAAAGATCAGGGACGTATCAGCTGAAACTACATTTTGGAAAGCAAGAAAAAGCATTTTTGATGCAATTTGTTGTCAGAAATAGATATTTTTGGAGCAGTCGATATTTTTGCATGAAAAAAATTAATTTTGAGTCATGTCTTCCATTAGGTAGTCAGTTGCTTGTAAAAAATTTGGTAACATAAAAAATATTAAGTTAAATAGTTAAAAATTGGGGTCAGTTTTTACTCTTGAGGCATTGGAGGATTAAACAAAACAATGTAAAGCAAAAAATAATCATTTTTAAGAGCAATGGAAAGAGGTTGAAATTGGAATGTTTTAGAACATGAAGCTGCACTTCTGTCCCCATTATACATTTGTCGGCGAAGGCGGAATTTTTTTTTTTTTTTTTTAATATCACATACGCATGGGTTTCTGGAACTAGTTTGATTGCACGAAAGGAAAAAATGGCGAGAAGTGTAGCTTGCCATGACGGAACTTTAAAAAAAAGATTTCAAATTCGAAAATTCACATTTATCATGTGACAAATGATAAAAATCAGAATAAATTTAACAAATTATCAAAAATCAGGAGAAATGCAACCAAAATCAAGTTGGCAGGAGATTGATGTAACGTCTGGAGTCTCCTGCCTAAATCAGGAGAATCAGCAACTCTGGAAATGGAAGCTCCAACAAAGCTTGGTTGTTGTGTTGATATTTCGATTATTATCTATTTTATTTTGAATTCATACATTTTGTTCTTAGTTATATAAATATTTTTTAGACAAAGAAACATAGGTGTAGTTCTGTCTAATGTATAACTTTAGTGCTTAGTGTGAGGCAGCAACATTGCTCTGGCTCTAATTTGCGGTTTTGATTCTTATATTTTACATATAAAGTTGGAAGAGGCTTGAACAGCCTAGTAGAACTAGGCTGTTAAGAGTCAGCTATCTTTTAACATGTAACAGCAGCATACCATCTATACTAAAATTTAATAGGCTGGCTAAAAATAAAATCATTTAATCAAATTCACAAGAGCTGTTTATCTATTTTGTTTAATTTAAAAATAAATAAATAAGATCTTAAAATAAGAAGTGCTTAAAAACATATGAAGATATATATATGTATATATATATATATATGCATATTTTAATATTTACCAAACTAGCATATTTTAATATTTACCATATTACTACCTAATTGAAAGAAATGAAAACATTCAAACCACTTATAAAATTATTTAACAACTCTTTGGTTGAGCAAAATTTGATGTCATTCTCAAGGTTTCAAGATACATCACAGAATATTTTTAGAGTATTTTAGAATAATTCTTTAAATGAATGGCATGCCTACACATATAAAATAAGTGATAAGCAATTCATAAGATTCCATTCCTCACTTTTTTTTTTCTCTTAATGCAATTATTCACCAGCAAAATGCAATGAAATCTAAATCACTCCCTAAAAATCGAGGAAACTTGGCAGTATGAATGCAGATAAGAAGCAACCTTTCACACACACACCTTTTTTTTTTTTTTCCGGTTAATTTTTTAATTTTACATGCAGATGTAATAACCAAGTTATCTTCCTGAATTTCTTTGCACCAGTTTATTGGGTTTTTAATTTAATATTCATAAATGCCTAAAAGCCTTGTCATAATTATTTTATAGAGATTCAATACTCCTTTCATACTTCATTATTGACAATTTTATTTTTGCTTTTAAAGATTTTTATAAAATTAAATTTGTTTCACTTGAACTGTTACACAGTGGCTGTTCTTTTAAGTTGTAAAATTAAATTTCTCTATTGTTTTTCATAACTGGACAGTGTTTTCACTAGAGCGCGAGAATCTCTTTTTTTTTTTTTTTTCTCTCCTTTCTCTCACATTAAAAAACTATTACTGCATGAAATTCACACACCCTAGAAAACGTTTTCATTCTGCACAAAATACTAGCATTTTGAAAGATTTGGGATGGGAGGTTCCTAGGAACACGGTTGTTCCTCAACTGGGATATTCTTATTGAATGTAACTGGCCTGATTTACAGACTTAGAGGCTCAATTACATACAATAAAAATAACTAAAAAACCATAAAATCTCAGATTTTGGGTGTTTACCTGAGGCAGGGATAAATATCCATTTATAAATACCTTACCCACTAGGTAAATTAAAAAAATTACTTAGACAATTTATCGCAAAAGTTGCCAATATTGGCACAACTTTTGAGGGAGCATGCAATTGTCGCTAGATCATTATTTTATTATACATATTTGGATACTATTGTGCTGTAAATAGATGCTTATCTCTAGATTGCCATTGAACGTAATGCATTGGAATTATTTTGAGTGCTCCTGTAGAACTATTAATGATACAGACACTATTTTCGATGGAGAGCTTTATCTTGTAATCCTTAATAACATATATCAATTTTGTTTCATTTGAAATAGCCGAATATCTCTAAAATACACTTTAAAGAACGACTGCCCATAGAGTGTAATGTATTGGAAATCTTTTGAGCTGTCCTGTAGAACTATAAATGTTGCATACACCATTTTCAATAGGGTACATGGTACAGTACCTAGGAACAACATATACCAATTTCGTAGAAATTGATGCATATTTACCAAACATTATACAAATCAAAATCAAACACTTTTCAGCTTTGAAAAAAGATAGTAAGATTGTTTTCTATGTAAACTCTTACTATATAGGAGGTATCTGAGTACCACCTATATAGTAGGAGGTACTTAGTTACCTCCTTAGTAACTACTGTAAAGGGTAGAAAATACCACAACAATCCTTTGCCCCTTATAATGGAAAACTGAATTATTTGTGAATGAAAACAGTAGGCAATACATCTGGTAGTCTTCAGAAGGATAAGAAGGGTATGGGGGAAGAGGGTGTCATTCATTCCTCCCTTTGTAACATAGATTGAACACACAACACACATGCATGGATCCTTTGAGAACAGATTTATGTCTGTGTTAAGAGTTTGAAATTTCAAAGATAAGAAAGATAAAACAAGCATTTTAATTTAGAAAATAAACACTTTGAGACTTGTTTAACCTGTATGAAATTTTACTGCTCTATGAAAAAAATTGAAGAAGTCAAAAACTGGGGATTGTATAGTCAATATTTAGACACGAGTATTAGCTAATGTTTTCAAAATTGCTTGTCATCAATTTAAGAACATCCCCTCCCCAAGGATTATTTTGAGCACTACTGATTGTAATAAAAACAAAATTTATGTATAATTTTTTTTAAAAAATAGCTTAATAATCAAGGGGAAATGTACCTTCAGAAAAAAATATTTTTGAGCTTAAATAGATATTATTTGAAACAAAATGTAATTAAGTGCATATAGTATGTTAGAAGCTATGATTGAAAATACAGCATTTTTCTGACACTAGATGGACATCTTACAGTGTTTCCTAACCCATTAACAAATTAATGAAAATTTGCATTTTGCAATGTTAATTCAAATAAAGAGAAATTAGTTTCCCTTGAATTTCTAAAAGTCAAGTTCCCCTTTAACACATGAGGGTGATCCTTCAAAACAAAATTTGTAACATTCAAAAATAGAATAATTTACCACAAACTTTATCTGTATTTAGTCCATATATTATTAAAAATTGCATATTCCAATTGAGTTCAGAATTTTAATTTTTGTACTTTTATGTTCTTTCATTAACTTTTAAAAAAATCAATAAAATAACAAAAACCCTTAACAAAAAGTCTGGAACAGAGGTTTATTCCTTCAATTCGCAAACATTTATTCAGCTTTATTGAATATTTCTTACTTACTTGAATAATTGTTATTGGTAGCTGGCTGAATCTGAAGAGAAGGATTAGCAGCCAGTGTTGCAGCTAGATTACTGGGGAAGTGGGTGAGTCTTGTAGTGTTCGACATATTCGGTGTTTTATTCTCTCCATCTAAAACAATTAGCTGAGGCTGAGAGCTTGATCGTGCTTGCGCTTGATTGGTCTGGTTGCTATTCATTCGTTGAGCATTTGCTTGATTGTTGTTCATAGTATTGATGGTCATATTTGATCTAGGGGCAATAGCTCTGAAAAATTAATGCATAAATGCCAGAGTTATCAAATAAAAAATTAGCATGAGCTATGAATTTGAAGTTTATTTTATCTTTAAAAAAAATCAAAAACTCATCACCTTGTAATGAAAAATCATTACTGTTTATTTTTATTTCAGTCTATTTTATTTAATTTCTAAAATTTTGCTGACTCCATCTGTTTTAAAATAATCAACTTGCTGAACTATTAGAATTTTACATATATTTATTCCTACCACAGCAAGTGACTCATTTAAAAAGTTTAATTTAAAAAAAAAAAAGGTATGTAATGAAAAATATATACATGTAATGCATTATCCAATAAAAATGGCAAATGGTGAGTATTTCGAAAAAATAAAATAATTTGTTTAACATGGCTTGAATTTATTGGTAATGCTAGCAAATGTTCTATCTGAATGACAAAACGTTCTTAAATTTAAGATTCTTTAATCTTAAATTTAAGAATGTTTACTATAATTTAACTTTACTATAATTTTTATTCAAAAATTTCTTTCTTTTTATAAATTCACATTTAGTTTATTAACTTATACATATTGCCAACATTTTTTAGCGATTAAATCACCTAGAATTCGCATAATTAAAAGGATTAGTTTTCTCTCTCTTCCCCCCCCCCCCCCCCCCTATCCTAGCTTTAATCAGCAGATGACAAGAAGTGAGAATATCATTAGAAAAAAAAATATTGAACAGTTTTAAAAACAAATATTGGCCTGAAAAAAAAATTTAAAATCAATTATGCACTCTTACAATTAATATACGCTATACACTTCCAGAAGGGAGGGGGGGGGGGGGAACTCAGAATTTTATCGTGACATTTTACCAAATACAAGTCATTTCAAGTGTAAGTTTTTCTTTTTTAAATGTTATTGTCTGAATCTTAACATACATAACTTCTGTAAATCTTCTCTTTAAAAGATCAGAATTTTTCACAACTCTGGTATAGTTTAATTTTTAAACTGTAATAATTTGCATGTTTTATTAAGAAGTCCTAAGAGAATGAATTTTTTTGTAAATTCTGGAGCCAATTCTTAAAAATGAATGTTAGAAAAAATTCTGAAAAAATTTCTGTCTTGATTTAAAAAATTCACAATGACAGGTGTTTTTTCAAAAGGACTTTATTCTAAACTTTTCAACAGAAGATATAATTAAATGCATAGACTATATAATACAATGAACAGTTCTTTATACAAATCACAGATGTGTTAAGTTTCCCAACTCAAAATGCCCGAGATCTCTGAACCTTCAACACCAAGAAAACCAGAGATTATTTATGCATCCATTTTTATTATGATGTAACGCATTCAATCACTATACACATTCAGCATAATTGTTTCTTTTCTTAAGCTTGTGTTTGGATAAACCTAATTAAGAACTCACCCTTTACTTGACTTCCATTTTAAATGAATTAAAAATAAGTCCCAAAAAAGTTTTTGAAAACATCAAAACATCAGTCAAAATACACATCTAAGTTGATACACTCTAATAGTTGAAGAACTATTAAAATCTAAAAATTATAAATGCAAAAAAGCACATAATTCTTACAAAACTAATTTTTGAACAAAAGAGTACTTTAGAGATCCGATACAATTTTTAATTTTCTTTCATATTTCGTGAAAACTAAAAATAAAGTAAGATGCACAAAAGTGTCTAAACAATTCATTCATTATTCATAAATTCATGATACATATAATAAATATTTATTTAAGTAATTTTTGGCATTAAAACTGCTATTAATTTCAAACCTCAAAAATCCATCAATTTTTTGAAATTGTACTTTTCAAAATATGTTCATGCATCATGGTTGCAATGTTTGGTGATTTTTTGGCAGACTTAGGATATAATCATAAAGAATTATAAAACATCTGTCATGGGTTTAAACAGAATATCATTTGTATGTAAAAAGAGAGTGGGAACAAAATGATAAAAATACCATTAACGCGGGAAATGGAAACTTTGAGTTGATTTTTATTCAGTAATCATTGCTGAACAACACATCCAAAATCGACCAAAATCCGATCACGGGAACATCCCCAAAAAACAAATTTCAAGATGACAGTATTTTCTCTTAAATCAAGGCACAGCAAACATAATGGAAATTTTTGCGTGGAAATATAGTTCAGTTTTAACGGTATTTTAAATGTATTTAAAAGCACATTTTATATCTCAAACAGTAAATTTTAAAGAGTACATATTGTATACAGGACAAATCTTACACAGTTTACACAGGCATGAAGCCAGAAAAAAAACTTAGTGAAAGAACAAAAGATAGAATTTGTCACAAAAAGGCTTGAATACTGACTTACAGACATCCAACTAACAAAAATAAAATTTCAGGTTGAGCCTTTATGGACAACCCCCCTGGCTATTGAACAGTGGGAGATGGCTGAAGTGTGCAAGTCTAGTGTTCTGGCTATTGATCTAACAGCCTGGGATATTAAGCAGGTTTCTCTAGAGGTAATGTGAATATAAGTTAAAACTCCTTAAAAATTCAAAAAGTCCCCATCATATCATACACTAGATTCTAATTATGACTTGCTTGTTCTTTAAATTGCCTAGGAACTGTTACTTTTTCCAGATGAACTTTGGATTTGTAAAAAAATTAACAGGTCTTTGTGTACTGTCATCTGTGGGTTGCATCCTCTATAATAGGGGGCCCAATGTAACAACTATAAACAGTGACAGCTGTTCCATATATATGATTTATAAAATGAGCATTATACTGTTTTCATATGCCAATGTTGCACCATGAAATTTGATAGTAAAGAAAGTATCAAGCCAAAAGAATGAGGCTGTTAAGTGAAAAAAGAAATTGTAATACCCAATATACATACTGCAAATTACCACTAGTTCTAGAGTATTTACACAATATGATATCATGTTTCAGCACAAAAAAATCACGCTATATGTTAAGATGCAGATGAAAGCGCAATGGCCTGCCCTGTTCAGCAGATTGTGGAAAGCATCAAATCAATGAATGTGTGAAAGCAACAACAGCTAGGAATAAGTGTCATGAAAACAATAAAGTTTTACTTTCCCAAAACATTTCTGGAATCAAATGAACTTTTCAGCAACAATTTAAGATATGCATGGTTTCAAATTTATTTCGCTTTGTTTTTGGTTTAGACAAAGCTACATAAGGGCTATGCCTGTGGGATCCAGGGATCTTTGGATGGTTGATTTTTGGGGGGTTTCCACTTGTATTATCATTAAATCTGGGGAAAACTACTTAAAACTGCAGACCATTAGATCAACAGCTGCATCAAAGACCAGAACCCTGGATCTGCACACTTCAGCCATCTTCCAATGCTCAGTGACTTATCCACTCAACCATTGTTTGGCCGTAGTAGATTCAGGGAAGTAGCCAGAAGATGGACAAATGAAGCCTGAACCCCTGACAAAATTTTTATTTATGCTAATTGGATCTCAATAGCCAAGCTTCATTGCGAAAAATTCTATCTTTTCTGCCCTCCCTCTCCACCTAATACAACATTAACAAAACTTTAAAGGAAAACTAATAACCAAAGAAAATCCTAAACTAATACTTTGACATTTCATAAAGCAAAATGTTCAAGATTTTCAAAAATATGAAACTGAATAACAAAAATAATACTCACCTTTGTTTGGATGGAGAAGGTCCTGAAGGTGAAGGCAAAGTTGTCACAGATATATTCTTATTTGTCCGTAGTGGCATGGGCAACTGATTATTATTATATGGAGGAGGTGGTTGAACCTGCTGCTGTTGTTGTTGTTGCTGCTGCTGCTGTTGTTGTTGTTGCTGCTGTTGCTGTTGAGGAGATTGAACTTGTGCCCTTTGTCTCATTGGAGCCTGTGGACTCTGTTGATGCACCATCTGTCGAGGGGCATAATTTGCATTTGGTTGCATTTGGAAATTACTTTGTTGGTTTGGTACAGGCCCACGTTGTACATGATTAGCTCTACCGTAGTTCATTTGATTATTCATCATCTGCCTCATTTGTTGTTGATTGTTAGTATTCCGAGCCATGTCTGTAGATGAAGTAACCTGAGGCTGACCATAAGGTCCAACTTGTTGAGGCTGGTTCATTTGCTGCACGGGAGATGGAAGTGTGGGACGTTGGTTTGGCATAACTTGAGGAACTTGTCGAACTGCTTGATGATTTGGCTGAAAATTTTTAAAGAAATGTAAAATAAAACATCAGTTTTAGAACATTACAGCATCATTTCAAATTATAAAAAGTTAAAAGAAACTTGATAAAATCTTGTTTCAGTATTTGAAAAATATAACAAAATTATTTTTCCTTTTCATTAATTATTGTTTTACAAACACATTATAAAATAAAAAATACAAACAGTAAAAGTAACTAAGCTTTTGATTATAATTTTTATGCATTACGTAAACATTAATTCAAGAATTAGTTGAGAAATGATCAAATTGTTGTTTTAGAAAAACTCATAGGAAAAATATAAATATTTCAGTGAACAAATAAAGTTGTTTAATAAAATTTTTTAAATATTTATAGCTATTCAATAAATTTCTAACAAAAATGCAAGTTTAGCAGACGTACCTATATCAATATATATTTTATATCTCTTAAAATCCTAATGGTATGTGCATACAAAAATTTTCAATATTAGCTGTTGATGCATGCTATTGAGAAACTACTCACAGATATCTAATAGTTACAGGTCTTTCAAATTTGTCTACTTACTAAATCATGGATCTTGACCTACCCCCCCCCATTAAAAACCCTCTGCTGCTACCGACTCTAAGTAAATTTGATAAAATAATTTATATTTTAATGCAGTATGTTTCCATGATGTAAAAGCTGCATTCTAGTTACTTACCATGTGGTAAATTTGAAAAAGAAAGCTGCACACGATATTACAAATTCTGTATTTTTTCTTGGCTATGCTTACTGATTGCATTTTTCAGTTCTAATTAAGTTTATTTGACTACTTGATATCCATGAATTCAACAGTTTTTTAGTGGTCCTGGGTGGTTGTCCAGTTTGCCACCATCTAGGCACGGCTCTGGGTTCATTAGATAAATGGTAAACTTTGATTATAATACACTCAACAATAAAAGCTACATCAAAAATCAAACTTTTTTTTTTTAATTTATTTTAAGTTGGTGATTGTGTGCCACGAGTATTTTTTAAGCCCAGGTCAATTTCATCTTGGAAGGAAAGAGAGAACCAGCAGTTAGGAAAGTGAAGAGACTTGGCCTGGCCTTCAAATTCCTCTTATGAAAGCCGCAGACTGGAATACGAGAATGGGACTCCAGGGCCACTTAAGGCAGATCTTTAATACACATATTAAAACCAAGTTTATACTCACCACAGGACTCTGAGATATTGGCTGTGGCATAGGCAACATGGCATTGGAGTTTGCTGCAGAACCAGGTAAAGGTTGCGAATCTACTAAAATCTGTCCTAAGCTGCTTATGTATTGCGTCAAAAAGTTTGTTTCATAAGTAAACTGAATATCAACAACCTGATGAGGATTAGGAACATCACATTTGTGGCGTAAAATTCTCCGTAACTAAAAAAAGTAAAAATTTACTATAGATAAATAATTAATATTTCACATTTAATTTACATAAAAACTATAAAGTAGTGGTTAAATTGGTATGAAGATTCATTTTATTAATAAACTAAACAAAAACAATTTAACTTTTACTGCGTAATTTTTATTCAAATTATTAAAAAATATGAATTGCAAAAATGCAAGGAAATAGTAATTTTAAAATCGTTGATTAGAATTATGTTTTCAAAATTAAACATTTAAAAATAAAATCTTTGAAAATCTTTAATTATTTTTAGATTATTATATTAGCAGTAAAGTAAGTTTGGAAAATTTTAAACAGATGACTTAAAACAGATCATTGAACTGTATCAAGAAACATAATTGAATAATTTTTTCATTTTAAAAGCATCTTAAAATGAATTTTAAAAAAAAACTACTTACCTGGTTCATGATAGGTTTCTTGCTATATACAAGAGCAGTTTCACTACCTAAAGAAATAGCAGCTTCAGCAAATTTTTGACAATGTTTTAAGCGTTCTGCAACGGTCTTTAGCTCTTGTGATTTAACGTTTAATAAATTCTTTTTATCAGAACAAATTTTATTGAGGTCTTGTAGTAGTGCTTTAGCTCTTTTATTAATATCAGTAATAAACCTGAAAATGAATTATAGTTACAATTAATTACAACATTCATCTTTAAAATTTAATAAGTAAATATAAATCTGAATAAATTATCATTAAAACTTTAAAAAGCTGTCATATAATCTTCGAGGTGCCATGAAGATAGCAGTTGAATCCCTGCTCCTGATAAGTAAGATTGAGTTACATTTATTATCAACTAAATTTTTCATTAAGATCATGCTTTCAAATAAATTCTCAGCAGAAAGTTTATTTTGTCTGCTACTCTGCCATTGAGCCATCTAATCATAAAAGTAGCTAAAAAAAAAAAAAAAATCGCATGAATTTGAACAAAAAAATAAATAAGCTCATTATGTTGTGGGCTTCAAAATTTTTAGTATGTCACTACGCAAATTGTACTAAATGTTGCGATAAATTATAAACTTGCAACAATTATGAAACTTCAAAAACAAAATCTTAAAAAGAGAGTATTTTTCAAAGTATGTCACTCTTTTAAAGATTTTGTTGTGTTAAAAAAAATTCTGAAAATAAAAAGCAGATTTTTTGTTTATTAGTATGTAGCACAGCTTGCAAAGAAACAGCCTGAATTTTAAGGTGCTGACACATTGGTTTATGTTCATATTAATGACATGACCAAATAAGATATTTTTTTAGCAAATTTTGAAAACTCATATCTAACTTAAAGCACTTTTAAACATAATACAAAGCACAATTGCATTAAAAAATCACAAAAAGTCTTATCTCCTCCCATGAGATTAACATACTCTCATTTACTACCTGGAGCCATTAACCTATAAAAACAGCAGCTAATTATCTTATTTTTTGTCTGAAATTACAGGATCATGAGATTAATTTGCAGTTCTAAGAGAGTAAATATTCTAAACTGGGTTTAATAAACTAATCTGAGCATGTAGCTGAAAAACTCAGCTGAAATGTATAAATTTTACAAGTTATCAAGTCTGGATGCCAAAAGTAAATTTTTAAAAATTCAAGTTTTTAAATTTTCCCAGACTATTCCTTGAATTTTCCCAAGATTCACTGAATTAAGTGAGATTCCCTGTTTTCCAAGTTTACTGGTCACCCTCGGCATCATGGCCCTGCAAGTTGCAGAATCAGAGTTTAAAACTTGTAAGACTACTGCATTTTAGAATTAGAATATCTAAATTTATGTTTATAAATTTCTGAAATAAGTATGTACAATGAAGCAAAATTTAGTACTAAAAGAAATGTCATAATAAATTAAATCATTTCAAAATTAAAAATTTAAATACTTTCATTAAATTGTGATAATCAATTCATTTTGTCTAAATTTCAAACAATAAAACACAAAGAAATTTTTAAAAATTGGCATTTAAGCATGTTTAATAATAAATACTAACTTTATTCCAAAAAGCTGGATTTCATGAGAAATCTGACTTTCTCTTTCCACAATTTCTTCATGTCTTTTATTTAAACTACTACTTGCTTCTTCCATGTGGCCTTGCTTCTCTTTTATTTTTGCTAGAAGTTCTGTTATGTGGTCTTTTTCTTCTTCACAAGCTTTACTTAAAAACTGATATTTATGAGCCTTGTGATCAGATAACTGACAGTCTCTACAAGTTAATTTATCACATGTTTCACAATATACCTTTAACTGTTCCTATAAAGGAATAAAAAATACATATATAATCTAATGTTAATTATTGTGTAAATTAATGTTACTTAAAAACAAAATCCCACTGAAAAAAATTAAAAAGAAAAAACAAAAATTAACTCTGATTAACATGGTAAAATTGCTTATCCATCTGACATTACAATGCAGTCTAAGAGTCTAAGGATAGCAAAAATCTTTTTGTGTAAACCAATAAAACAGCGTGAGGCAAGACATGATTCAGAAACTGCTTTCTTTCATCTTACGGGAAATTTTGTGTTAACTGTTTTTGTCTAAAAGAGGTTTGACTGTATTTAACTTGAAATTATTTTGAGTATACTTTTAAATTGTAAAAGTACTAATCTTATGACACACACACACACAAAAAAAAAAAAAAGCACAACTTTGTATACCAAGAATTATCTTATGAAAATGCCCAAAGTGCAGGCCCGGATACACCCACCGGGAACCCGATATTTTCCCGATGGGCCAGTCACTTCAATATATATTGTATTTATTAACCGACGAAAAACGGAGGAGGTTCTCCAGTCGATGCGTATATTTATTTTTTTTTTTTTTATGTATGATCATGCATAACTTTTTACAGAGTAATCCGATTTTCATAATTCTTTTTTTATTGGAAAGGGTATACCTCGAAGTTGGTCCCATATAGATTTGGAAAAAAAATTCCAACCCTAAGGGTAGGAAAACAGCGGCTGTTTGATTTTTCACTCACTGATTGTAATGAATGAACATGCATAAAATATGACTTTTAAATAGCTATTTTTTTTTTAAATGCCAGCTCGTTTAGTGATCTTTTTCCTTTTCCTCGTGAAAATTCAATATTCCTTAAATTTTATAGTTTTCTCTACTTACTATAAAAGAGAGAGAGAGAGAGAGAGAGTGTGTGTGTGTGTATGTGTGCGTGTGTGTGTGTGTCGGCAGCGTTACGGACAAACGGCTACACCTAGAAACACCAAATTTGGTACTCGGGAAGATGTAAATATGTAGTTGTGCACCTCGAAGCGATTTTTTCAAAATTCGACCTAGATTTTTTTTTTTTTTTTTTTTTTATGTTTTATGCGATTTTTGGCATTTTTTCTCACCTAATTTGTAATGACGGTGGAAATTACGCTCGCAGCAAAACGGCATTTGTATCATCGGATAGAGGAGAAAATTTTCTTTTAAAAACAGTTTGTTCTGAATACGTAACATGATTTACTGATTTTTTGGAATTTTTTTACTAAGCATTTGCTTCGGCGAATTGTTTCGTAAAATAATTTTAAAACTGTCGCATCTTGAATTCTATCTGTCATAACTTTTTTATATTTTGACAAATCGTGAAACATTCTTTTCCCCCTCTTTTAAAATAAAAACGAAAAAATTATGTAAATTAGACGATTTTTTATGAATTTTAATGCAGCCTAATGTTTAGAATTTAATAGCATCAACGCAATCTTACGCCATTCATTACATTGCGATCACGGCACGAGAATTTATCTTCGGTTGTTGCCACAGAAAGGATTAGAAAAAAGGGTATTCTCAACTAATCGAGTTTTTAAATGGGATATTGGAATTTCAATTCGCAAGTGAGGATCTATGACGTCAAATGCTTTAAGATACGTAAAAATTACGCCATAATTTTAACTCATTTATTCCAGCTCTATTTTCAACACAGGGAGACGATATTTTGATTAACATTTACTGTAGAAATAAACTAAGAAATTCACGATTATTATTATTAGAAGTGGTATTTTAATCTGGTGCTTATTTAAAATTTGAAATGTCTTCACGGTGCTGAAAATGTTCATTTTAAAAATTACAAAGTTCGTTTCAAAGCGCGATATATTAAAATTTTTCTATTTACTATTTTTATTTTTTACATTTAATTATGGCGCAGACGTTGCCTAACATATGCATGCAGGCTGCGAGTATAGTTTTATTTTAACGTTGAATTACGTTCCTCCATAAAGGTCCTACATAACGCAAAGTTTTAATGATACCGTTTGAAAACTACTATGCGAAATATCGAAATTAACTCCCTCAACCAACTGGGGTATCCTTTACGGCAGTCAAACAGTGACGTCATAAATTTAAAAAATGCGTGAAATTTGTAAACTCTGCAACTCTGCCCCATGTCACAATTAAAGCGGGAATAAGTAGCTCCTCGAGATTACACAGTTTGATGTTTTTCAGGAGACAGGACTATGGAGGATATAAAAGATATCGCTATATTAGATACATGGATATTTAAAATGGCCTCCCTTGGATATTTTCTCCCCACAATAACATGAAATGGTTTGCGGTGCTAAATACGCCAATCTTATAAAACTATGTATAAATTAAATATATATGGAGAGTTTCCATAATGGCAACCATTATGTGAAATGATTATTATTTATGCTAATGCGTAAATTGCAAAGAATCGCCATCGAATCAAAAGATTCCATTGGGGCCAAATAATCTAAGCTGTTTCTTTTAAGGGAGCCTTGAAGAGGGAGAAGCGAAGATAGATAGTATTAATGTACGTAATAGGTAGTATCATTAGATTCGTAAGGATAATATGAATAAATCATAATATACCACGTTAATAAATATTTCATGAAATTAAAAGTGTTTCTCCTTTTTCAACAGTTGTCTTACAACCAACTAAACGAAAAGTAATTCTAATTTGCGTTAATATATCCCGCAGTAATTTCAACAGAGGAGATCACTTGAACTTTTTTAAAAATGAAATTATGTTTTGTCACATGCAGATATGATTTTAGTAGTAAAATATTCGCTTATTCCCGTATGAAGAGCGGGTGCGCAGTTATCTTAAAAACATCTCTTGAAAATAGGATAAATGAATTCAGAAGACCTCAAAACGTGTAAATACACCAAAATCTCAAAGTCGAATTTTTTCATGATTACAATACTTTCCTTATATGGTACATGTTCGGAAAGAAATAAATGGTTGTCCATTCCATGTAGTGTCTTAGGTATTTAATGCTACAACTTGAGCCTAAAAAACAGTATGATGTAGAAATAAGACATTTTGAAAGCCAGGAGTTCTCTGCAAACCATTAAGCTTTCCACTTTTTTGATAGTGAATGACACTGACGTAGTTTTTTGAGTCATTATACTGCAATGATGCCAGGTTAATACTCGTGACGCAAACTTTACATCAAGAGTCAAATAATTTTGCTCTTTTTCTTTAAATTCCACATCACGAATAAATTCAAATTACACATGTAAGGAAAATTTTTGTTTCCTACCGTGCGAAGAACGGGTACGCAGCTAGTATTAAAATAAAATAGAAGCTCTAACAAGGCACATAAGCTCTTGAATCGATATTTGTTAGATGCTATTACCAGAAGAGTTGATTATTTTTAAATGGACGGTGTCCGTGTGACATCATTTTTCAGCCAACACGGGAGCTCCAACCAATCAACTTAAAATGTAGTTTCAGTTGACACTCAATGTTTCAATCTGATTAGTTCAAATTTGTATTTTCCATCGACACGTGATTGAAATAGCATCGTATCGATATCATCCATTACAAGGGATATTGGCGACGTTTTTACGTCACCGTTTAAAACTGCACATCAAACCACCTATATATCTTCGTTCACAGTACACAGCACATATGTGTACATTTTGTTTTTGCTTGGTAAAACGATTCTTTTAGGATTTTTTGTAGTTCTGAATTTACGTACATATGCGTCGATGCCTTAATTTTGAATAAATCATGTTACCGCATGCGAATGTGTAAATCCCACGCACACTTTTTTTTTTTTTTTTGCCGTTTCGCAAAAGAGTATTTGAATGTTAACAAATTGAACTTCGGAAAATTTAATAATTTTTTTTTCGACGTTCATACAGCTAAAAAGAACTGGTCTATGTTCCGTATCCGGTGCTGTTTACATTTTGATGTTCGTTTAGTGTTGGTTCTGGCGCCATCGTGGGCGATGTTCAGCGGGAGTGAAGTACCCTGCCGGTGGTAGTTTTGACTGGCAACCATAAAGAAATGTGTACCTCTTGGCGACTTGCTTTTTTTTTTTTTTTTTTTTTTTTTTTTTTTTGAGGTATGATAATGCATCAAATATTGCAAATTGGAAATTTCAGAACTGTTGAAAGATCCAAAATTTCTTGAATTTTTGAGCATGCGTAATAGTTAGTTTTTAATTCTAGTTACTGTGTGATGTACACAGATGAATGTATAGAATTCGCTTGCTCAATTTGACGTCACTAAGCTGTTAATTTGCGTTTATAGCCACAAAAAATTATAAAATAAAAACTTTTTAACAAAAAAATTAAACCGCCGAAAAACTCAAAAGCAAAAAATAATAAACCTTTTTTTAATTAACCTTAATAACTAAGTTCTTAAACTAATGTAAGTATACCTAAGTAATTTTGAGTCGGTGCCAAACAACCAATGAACAAAGATCACTAAATTACCTTAAATTTAAAGAAATAACCAAATCAAATTGACATTGCAACGTGAAATCTCCGACGATAAACATTAACATTCCAAAAAATGCGCTCTCCTCCCGTCTCTCACGATCAACGAGCTTTCGCAGAAATGCAGAGAGGTCTACTTTGTAATACACAACTCAAAATCTGTGTGTGAACAATAAATTACTCCTATTAATAATAGAGATTTAGGCAATTTAGTGATCTTTGTTCATTGGTTGTTTGGCACCGACTCAAAATTACTTAGGTATACTTACATTAGTTTAAGAACTTAGCTATTAAGGTTAATTAAGAAAAGGTTTATTTTTTTTGCTTTTGAGTTTTTCGGCAGTTTAATTTTTTTGTTAAAAAGTTTTTATTTAAACACTTATGTATGATGTGTACATGTGTTAAAAAATGTAAGTGGGTCGCCGTTGACATGAATTTCCCGGGCCAGTGGGTTGGGTCGTATCTGTCTTTGCCAAAAACAATAAATCTATGGTATATAATAAGATACAAATTTTGTTTATGTGTATGAATGAGTAATCTCAGTATCCCACCAGTCTGATCTGAAATATTCTTTTTTAGATAGCCTGTCTACTGAGGAAGGTTAACGGCAATATAATATCCCATTATGATTCCCATGCATTACATTATAAGATAACTTTTTTGGTCATGAACACTCACTCACTTGGCTCATTTATTTGAATATTTATGATCCCAATAACAATAGATCACACTGGCAAATTAAAGTGTATATTTTACCCATCTTTTCCAAAAAGAAACTGTTTTCTTTCAAATTACTAAATCCCTCTGTACCTGCTAAGACTGTGAGTGTACTTAAAAATCAGCTGTTACATTCCTATAATAAACACATGAGTGTGGTTTTTTTTTTTTTTTTTTTTTTTCCTCTCTCCTAATGATACTGAAGAAAAAGCCAGAAAATTCAGCAAGACCTCTTCATTTCAAGTTTTGAGGATTCACCACAACCCCTATTTAAATGCTCGAATTACAATTTAATAAACATCTGAACTTGAAATCATTTCTCTTTCTTCCATTCTAGTACAGTTACATATATAATGTTAGTTCACAGACTGTATAATTATACTATTTACTTGCATTGGATATTGGATATAAATTTACAGCTGTTTTGTTTTAAGAAAGGTCAGGAAATAAAAAAGAATCAGTCTCTGCTTGACTCAATTCTTTTTTTATTTAACTCTTTAAAATCTGTACAGACAACAATATTTCCAAATAAGAAAAATGTAATTTTATCAAAAAGAAAACAAACATACCTTTGGATGAACAGAACACAAAAGGTATTTCTGATTATGCAATGCTGTACTTTCACCTTCCATTTCTTCTTTGGGACGTACAGTATGATCTTTTGTAATTCTAACTCTGTGATGAGCAGTAACACATGACTCACATAACCACTCTTGACACTCTTGGCAAAAGGCTATGCCTTCTGTCCCTTCTTCACAACTGCAGGGGTAGGTATTTTCTTCTGGTAAACTATCTGCATTCTGAGAGTATTCCATTAAAAATAAATGATCTACTGCATCATCTAAATTGATTTCTTGAGAACATGCCTGGCAAAAAACCTGTTTCACTACAAAAACAAAAAGAAATATTGTAAATAAACTGAATGTTTACATTACATTAAATAATTTAGAATAATAGTAAATTAATTTTTGCAATAGTTGCTGTCGATAGTTACTAGCATCAACTCTTACAAGTAGTTCAAGTCAGGGTGTAAAAAAATCAAATTAATCCGATTTTTTTTTTATTTAAATCAGATTTTTTCAATGAAGTCACTTATTAGATTAGATATTTTTAAAATGTTTAATTGTTTTATATAATGTGTATAGACAACTGATAAATTTCTAGTTGTTAATAGTATAAATCTGTAAATAAAATATTTGGCATGCAAATAAAATAATTCTGATACAAGTGGATTATTTTGGAATCAAAAAAAAATTCACTGATTACATAGGACACAGTGGGACAATTTTTACTTGTATTAATTCCCTTTCTTTTAAAACTAAAAATTAAATGCAGAACTATATTTTGCCGATTCTCAGCTTTCATTGTAATTTTTTACAGAATTTATCTTTATTTTTATTCTTTGAAAAAAGTTAATTTTCAAAACATACTCGATGTGTCACATTATAACCCTTTCCAGGGCACAGTGGGACAGGGGTTGGGGTACAGTGGGACAATGAGTAAGACACATAAAATCAGATATATATTATGCAACACATTACTATTACTACAGTTAAATACGGGCTGAGATAGACAACACAGAAGATATGAAAGCAGTTATTAAATGACAAGCCTTAAGAATAGCTATAATGATGAAACACATTAAAGTTTGAAAAATTCTTTGATCAACAATGTTTGATGAATTGAAAATAGTAAAATAACATAATTAAAGAGTAACAGTAACAAAATGTTTGCAAAAGTTTATTTTATCATTGAATTGAAAGTCTACTGGAAATGAGAACTGTGTCAATCAGTGCCAGATTTAAAGATGTGGAAGCCCTGGAGCAACAAAGAAGTGGCACCCCCTAATAATTTTTCAAACAAAAGTTAAGGAATTTTTTTGACTACTTGTGTGGTGAAGTTGGTTCAATGTTAACACAGCCTAGAGGTCCATGTTTCGTTTTTCGGCAGAAATAGATTTTATTTACTCAGAAAATAATCTCTATTTTTTTGTCTGGTGTTGAACTCTTAATATAACCTTGATATGGTTCTCAACCAGTGGTGTAGGCAGAAATTTTTCATGGGGGGGGGGGGGGACTTATGACTACTGCAACTCACATATATGTATACAAACCCCTCCAAGAGAGGAGAGGAAAATTGTTTTCATTGGAATTAAAAGTTTTCCAGAGCCCTACTGTTAGTTTAACATTTCTACTGTATATTGCAGTGAATTAACAAATTGTGTCAATTCCTCTCTGCATTGACATTGATTCTTTAAAATGCACATCTCTACACATGTTTTATAGCATCCATTTTCATCATGCATGTATCATTTCTAGTGCCACTTATATGGCTTTTCAATGCACTGATCAGCTTTCACAGTAAAAAAAGTGGATGTTGCTATCAGAAATTTAAAAAAAAATTTCAGCATAACCATAACACTAAGAGCTTTTTGGTTTTTAAAAATCCCAATCTCAAGTGCATAACTCTGAATAACTATATCTGAAATTTCATCTTGAATGGAATGGCAGCTAGAGGTCCCTGTATCAGAGAATTTTTTTTTATGACCACCCTGTATTTCTGTTGATATGTAGTAATTTACATTTAGTATATTTATATCACCCTATGTCATGTACTATATATCTGATAAGTCCCTAATTAGCAGATTAGAACCAAATTATTTGCAAAATTAATAAATGTCAAACAAGTTAAAGGTTTGGTCTCACAACATAATTGGGTCATAGTCTGGTCTCACTATGTCAACACTGTGTGCTTTTTATCTAGCACTGTTTAAAAGGGTTTGTGTGTTCTTCATGCATTTGTCGGCCAATGAGACTATGTCACAGGAGTCAATGCAGACGAAAATTGCGTCCGTTTTGTGACCCCATCATAAAATTACAACTTATTAAAATAGCCTCTTCACAAAAGTACAATCGATTAAAACTGCCCTTTCACAAAAATACAATCAATTAAAACGGCCTTGCATTACCATTTTACCCTATATTAACTCTGTTTTATCAATTATTTTAACCAAAAAAAATGACTTTTCTTAAAAATTCGTATGAAAAATCACAAAAATAAGTGTTGAAATTCACAAAAATGGGACCTTAGGAAAAAATAATTGGATCGACCCCTGTGCCATATTTATCTTTTCCTATTTAATTTTTATCCCTCCTCCCTTTTCCTCTATCAATTGCACTGTATGCAAATGCGTTAAGTATATTGACATAAATCCTTTACTCTGGCAGATCCTCAGCAATATAAACATGATGTAAGATAGGATACACAGTCGGCACTCATTTTCATTAACCCCTTTTTTAAGGACTCTTGCAATTTTACAAACTAGCAAGGGATCTTGAATACACTCCCATAGGCAATTTTATCAACTTTCAATTTTAAGAACCATTTGAGTGGTCGCTACAGGTTCGTAAAAATGAGTCGACTGTAGTTATAATTGCATTAAACAATCCCTGTCCTGGTGTCATCTTCAATAGTTTGTTTTTAATTAACTGCTTTTAATAAAGCCATTGTTACAGCAAGTTTTCTTGGAGTGTTTTTTGTATGTTTGTTTTGCCACTACCACTACCTTGCTCCACAAACTGAAATTTTCTTCCTTATAATCCATGCAAGTAATTCTTGTCACTTTAATTTTTTCTAATAAGTAAAGCTATTATAAGACTAGTCAGATTAATTTTTTAACAACCACCATTAAATTTATTTATATATTTTTTAAAGAAAAAACGAATAAAATAAAAAGGAAACTGGTAGTTTGAAATTTTAGAACTTTTATGAGTTTACAGTTCCAATGCCATGGAGTCATCATTGATAGCAACTCATTGTTGAAATATTGTTATACAACCATATATCAAATATTTAATTGCAATTTCCTTGAAAATACTCAAGAGTTGGCATCTAATACTTTGACCTTTTACTTCTTCCTCAAACCCATCAATGTTTGATCAAATTTGTGTTGCAACATCTGAGCCTCTCCTTGTCAGTAAGATTTCTGATAAGAGTTCAAAATTAATTTTTTTAAAAAAATGAACTCCACAAGTGATAATTATAAACTGCATTTCAACTGAATTATCAGATTTTTCAAGAATAAGTCCCTATTTTTAATGAACCTGATTTATACATCCAAAATTTTATAAAATCAATAACACTTACAACCTTCATTTGACAGTGAAAAGTATTTGTTTTGTCATGTTCTATCACTGCTATTGCCAAGGTTCTCCTCCTTGGATCTTCTTGAACCAACCACACAAGTTTTACTTTTACTGGCCATTTGCAATGTTTTAGTTCAATTTAGTTACACATGACTGTTTCATTCCACTGGCTGACAAAAATTCAGGAAAGATCACTGCATTATGTCAGTAAAGTTCTGTGAAACCCTATGTGTTTGAGTTACTTAAAGCCACTGCTGTTTCAGGTAATCATGTTTTAAGCTACAGTAGTTAATTCTTGGTTTGCTTTTTCTCTTGAAATTGATGATAGATTAAATACATAGTATTAAAATCCAAAAATGTGCTAATTCATTTTTTTAACTCAAGTAAGTTAATAAACTACATGGTAAGTCATACAACAAAGATGGAAGCTTAAATTTGTTTTAAAAGTTACCAAATTAAGCACTCAATTCAAAATTTTTTAATTTTAATTATTCTTTCTCTTTACACACAATAAAAGGAGATCTTTACATATTTCCTAGTTTCCTCTTCCTAGTAACATTTCTATGGCACAATGAACATTTTTATATTATATCAGTAAATATATTTTGAAAAGCCTGAGAACCTCTAAAAGTATGGAAGTCTATGATTTTATTCATTACTTATAATTCATGCTCAACTTCTTTAGAAGAACATTTTACTACTGCCTAAAGAAAATGCCTATTAAAAGTAATCCTTATTTACTTTAAAAAAGCGAGATAACAACTCAAACTAAGAATTAGAAAAACACATCAAATTGGCAAATTTTAAGATCATCTAAACATAACAATGATAAATTTTTGAATTATAAAAATCTGGAGTGGATCCACTAGAACTTTACTAACCATTTAACTAAACATAATTCAGCTCAACTGAATGCAGCATATAGATTGCAATGTATAAGAATACTTCTTACAAGGAGAGGGCATGACCTTGGAATCATATGATTTGAATAAAATTTTGTGGAAATGTAGCTCATAAGACGGGAATCGTTGATGCAAATTGTAGGATCCAAGCATTTTCAAGAAATCACGCTCTAAATATTTGAAAATCAGCATGTACAGCTAAAGTACTATTTTAACTAAGCACCATTAAAATAACTGTGGCATGATGCAAAAACACCTCTAGCTAGTAAACCTAAGTTGGTGGGTTCGATCCCAGAGAGAGGAGAAGTAGCTTTTATTTTTTTATTTCATTAATTTTATGGCATATTTAGTTAATAATAAAATAAAATTAATTTTACATCGGGCTTGGGTTATTGGATCAATTTCAAATATATATATCGTGTGGAGTGAATATCTCTTTTGATATGCCACACAACTGAAACCCTACTATTTTGTTTGTTCTTAATAATAATCCACTGGTTGTGGCTCCTGACGATGGTGCCAGTGGTTATAATTTCCGTTCCATTCTATTATCACATTGTTTATAGTACTTTATTTGGCTCAGCTTCTTTTTTTATTATTTTTTTCCCCCCACTTGTGGTTTATAATTCTAGCTACTGCTGTTATATTTTTAATGCGAGGTATGTCATATTTGCAGTATATATTGTGTTTTACTCATTAATTATATATATATATAATTACCATACCACTCATTAGTTATATAACTAATGAGTGGTATGTAGTAGTATTTCCAAATATGTCAATTTAATAAACAAAAAAATATTAAAAATAAGCAATTTAATTCTTGAAAACGCTGGATCGGTGATGTAGAATCTTGTGGCTTTCCTCCTCCGAACAGAAAAATTCTGCGCGATTGCAGCACCACTGTGTAAGTATGTTTTTTATTCAGATAGCATCCAGATGTAACGAGAGACGGGCATGTTCGCCTGAATGGCTAAATGTATAAATGTAAATTAAAGCATAGTAAATTAATCCAGAATGAATGCTTTATGAACATTTATAGACAATTCACAGCTACCAAAAGAAAGAAGTTTAGAAGGTATTATCCCAACAAGTGAAAAGATACTTAGAGCATGGAAAACATGTCTCTAATTTCATATATGGATGTATAATGAATCACATTTATTCAAAGAAAGGTCATAGAAATAGGTGATGAGCGGCTTCTGATCTAACGGTCTGGTCTGAAGTTTGGGGCCGTTTTCTCTACATGTGATGCGAATACATATTAGAGCCCCTTTAATAGTCCTCTGCCTAAGGCACCCCACACCACAAGGTGGATTAGTCCTTGCATAAATTTCCCTTAATACAATGCAAAGAACAAGATTGCTTATTTGAGCATGAATGATATATCCGGAGATACTACAAAGAAAAAAATATATATACATATAACAGAGGCGTAGCCATGGGGGGGGGACCCCCATGAGGAATTTTTTGCCATACAAAATGTATATTCTTCACTATATTATCACACACACATATACATATATATGAGTTGCAGTAGTCGTAACCCCCCCCCCCCATGAAAAATTTCTGGTTATGGCCCTGACCTATAATACAATTTGAAATTGATTCAGTAATGCAAACAGTAATGTTAAAATTTATTTTATTTTATTATTTAACTAAATATGCCATAAAATTAATGAAATAAAGATAAAAGCTACCTTGCCCTTCTCAGAGATCAAACCCACAAACTTAAGCATTCCAGCGAAGGCGTTTATGCATCAAGCCGTGGTTATTCAAACGGAATGCTGATTTTTAAATGCTTAGAACGGGATTTCTTAAAAATGCCTGCAAGTTGGGTCCTACAATTTGCGTCGGTGATTGAATGTCTCATCAGCTACATTTGCACAATTTCATTCAAATCAGTGATTCCAAGGCCGCACTCTCTCCTTGTTAGTAACCACGCACAAAACTGTATAGTATGTAACATAGTAACCTGTAATATGCATATCTAATTTGAGCTCAAATCGAATGCATTCTATAGACACTAGCCGACCTTCAAGAATTTGCATTTATTGGCCATAATGTATGAGAATTCTTTTTTGTAGCCCAAAAACTATAAAGGCCTACACACACCAAAATCTATAAAAGTTGTGTGACATTGACTAATAATACACATACTCAATTTGAACTTATTCACCATCTAGACCATAGGTTCCCAACGTGGGTGATAACGCCCCCTTGTGGGCATTTGAGGCTTTCAGGGGGGCGGTAAAAGACCCAGAGAAAATTAGGGGGCGTTGATATGGCACGGAGGGGCGTGGGAAGATTAACCAAATATAGTCTAAAAAAAGACAAAAATTACGCTGATAATATTTTAATAAAAACAAATTTTAATAAAAATACTTTTTAATATAATTAAGTATGCGTTTTGATTGTTCTCAGAAACTGTCAATTAAGTTATTTAGAAAGCAATAGTTTATTATCTATTACTTCATATTATCAAAACCCCTGCCTGTCCTTATAACAGGTAAGCTAAACCTTTTATTCCTCTTTTTTAAATGAAGAAGAAATTCAGTAGCGTTTCAATTCCAACAATATTCTATCTATTAGTAATTTTTTTTTTAATTTAATTCTTGTTTTCACCATGCATTATGTACGCTCTTGTTTCTCTGGAGTGGGAGGGGGAGGGGGCGGTATTGCAATATTCACTAGAAAAGGGGGCACCAGTTCAAAAAAGGTTGGGAACCTATGATCTAGACACTAACACACTTTAAATGATTTGCCTCCATCTTAATGTATGAGAATTCTTTTTTGCAACCCTGTGAATAAACTAACAGTTCTTCACACACAAGGACGTATTTGGGGGGGGGGGGGGGGAGAGGTCCAGGGGTCTGGACCACCCCCTGCAATTTGGAGTTTTGTTACTAAAATGGTATAGTATTTCTGTGTGAAATTCTGCCTTTTTTTACTTTTTGGACACCCCCCAAAATGTTTTTTTGGATATGTGCTAATATACATACCCAGTTAGCACTCAATCAAATACATCGTTTAAATGTCAGCACACTTTCAAGAATTTGCGTCCATTGGCCGTAATTTACAGGAAACCTTTTTTTGTAGCCCTGCAGATAAACTATACATCCTATGCACACTAAAATCAATATCGATTGTGCAAAGATGATCTACAGTATATATACCAAATTTGTGCTCAATCGAATGAACTGCTTAGGAGCTATTGTACTAACACAACGTACACACACAACATGCATTACCGTAAAAATATTATGAATGAATTCAAGAAGACCTCAAAACATGTAAATACATCAAAATCTCAAAGTCACATTTTTCCACGATTACTAGAAAAGGGGGCACATTCTTTCCTTACATTTTTGGAAAGTATAAATGCTACACAGGTCTAACTATTAATTTTAAAGTATTAAAAACGTTCAAATCATTATAGTTTTCTTGCAGTGTCTTAATATTTGGATTAAAACATGCAGCAAACTTTAAAATATTTAGATAGTACTAATGCTTCAAATCAGTGGCAGATTAATGCAAGTTTGTCGGTGGAGGTGGTTAATTAGAAGGTTGACGTATACATCCATTTTATGGAAGTAAAAAAGGATCTTTGACATCAATTTTTTTATGGGGGGGGGGGTTGCCCCCCTCCGCCCCCCCCCCCTTTAATCCACCCTTGCTTCAAATATTGTTGAACTTTTTACTACAAGACTTACTTTAATGTTTGGTTTAGAAAAAAGGCCACTGACAGTCATTTTCTAATTTGTAAATAAGCTGCAGACCTAATTTTTCAAACCCTACATGATCCCCCCCCCCGAAATTCAATCCTATATGCTGAATTTTAATGGGGGGAGGGGGTTTAAAAAATGCATAAAACGTTCTAAATCTAAAAATTTGAACCATTACTTTATAAATTCTTAAATAGTGAACATGCTATGAAATTTAAAATTCAAACAAATTATTTATAAACTATATTTTAATCAAAATTAAAACTTCTGAAAGTTAGAACACTGGATGCTTTCAATTTTAAAACTACAAAAATCGGAAATAAACAAACCAGAATTCGTTTTTGTGTTAACATTAACTCACACATTTATTCTCTCCACTAACTATACTAATTAACTTCAAAACAATTTTTAGCCCCTTTTCCTCTAATCAATTTGTTAACATTTTTTTTAAATCTGAAAATAAAAATATTAAAACACGCACAAGTAAAATCTTTATTTTAGATACGTTCTCATGCATAAAATTCAGAAATCCACAAATTAAAGGCTTTGATGCTTTAGATTAAAACCCAACATTTTTATTTAAAAAAAAAAAAGTTCTAAAGTAAGTCGTTTTTAAAAACTTTTCAGTTGTCTCAGGACATTTGACCGATTGACATCTGAAACTTCCAGTGAAACTAAACTCTTAAAATTACTTTGAAATTTTAACAAGTAAAAAAAAAAAAATTGTTTCCTTTCAATTTGTACACAACCCCTTAAGCGCAATGCAACACTTAAAACACCCCATGTGAATATTCTACGGAGGGGGGGGGGAGATGAATGAAAGCTATTATTCTACACACTGAGCACTTCCTTTCTCAGAAAGCGTTCAATCTAGCCTTCAGAGCTGCATTCAGAACTCGGCACGCACTCACACATGCACAAGCGCAATTTCATTGGCTCCCCGATCTCTGAAAAGCTCATTACAAACATCCTTGCCATGAGAATGAACGCACTAGTTCAGCAGCATTCCATTCGCTTCACTCACCAGCTCAAACTACATATGACGTAACGCACGAAAAAAGCTCACTAAGCTGAGCTTCAGAAGCGCTTTCAACCAGTACACTGTAAACCCGTTCCGGCTTTCCTGATCTACGGATCGATCGAACAGTTTCTCGGAAAGCGTATTCTATTCACACTTGGCGATCATTCGCCCGTTTGGCTAAATATTCAAGTAAGGCTATTTTTCGAATCGATACAGGCAAAACAAATATATCCACCAAAACTAAATTCGATTTTGCTTTCTTAAAAAACATACATTATACATTAAAAATTAATATTTTTAATAAATTTATTTCTAAACTTTATTTTTTTTGTTGAAATGAGAAAGATTTCTATCGCTATTCAGTATAGTATAGTAAAATCTACAAGCGAATTAACGGCTTTGCGAATTATAGTAGTTTCATTCCAGATAGTATTTATTTACTTGGAGGAACAAGATGGTGTATGATTACACCGCAACAAAATTGTTTTTAAAATTCAGTTCAATATTTATTTCAAGTAAAATTTATTATTTTATTGCTAAAAAATCGACAGCTTAACGGTACTGGCCTGCTCTCAATCTATTAGAGCAGTGGTCCACAAACCCCGGTCCGTGGATCAAATGGTACTGGGACGTCCAAGGAACATTAAATTGATTTCCATTTTATTTACTGTGGTGTATTTCTCTCGGGTTTCGACTTTTTCGGATGTGTGCTAATATATTCTCTCGTAACAGAAGAAATCTTCTAACTATTTTAAATTAGTTTATTGTTTATTAAAAATTTCTAGATTATGAATTAAAATTTTAGTCGCTTAAATCCCTATTGCCATTTTCGACAACCTATCTATGTGAAGTGGTGTTTTCTGCAGTGACAACATCCAAAACAAAACGACGAAATGAACTGGGCATAAGTAACACCGAAGTGTGAAGGTCCTGGGTTCGGGACCCATCGCGAGGTTGTCGATCTAACGGTCTGGAGTTTTGGTCGGTTTTCTCCAGATGTAACGTGAATACGCGTTAGAAAGTCTTCCAACCACGGCATCCCCCATTCTAGGCAGATCGCCCAAGCGTAGCGTTGCCTTAACAACACAACACGGTCCTCATTGATTTAGCGTTCTAGTGAGTTAAAATGTTAAACCGCTTTATATTCATTTTTGGGTGCAACTGTATTTTATTTTGAAGGCATGTTTCCATACAATTAAATTAAAACAATCCAAAATATAAACAATCAACGAGTCCCATCAGCGGGCCACAGTAAAATTATCAAACGCTGACCGGTCCGCGGCAATAAAATGGTTACGGAGCACCATGGACTCCAAATGGGTGGGGCTGGGTGGACCCCTGGGTCCGGGGCCCGGCCCTATAGGGGGCCCGAGAGTCATCCCTACGCAGCTTCAATTTTTAATTATTATAACCAATACAATCTGGAAAAAATATTTCGAATATATTTTATATCCAACGGAATTTTAGAAGACTGCAGGTAGTTGTAGCTTAAAATTTAAGATAACATATTTATGATAAAGTGTTCGTCATAAAAGTTTAGTAAAATTGTCATTGCGTGAGTTGTGTGCGTATTATCTCCATCCTTTTTTCATGCCAGGCCCGACGCGAAAGAGGGGGGCAGGAAGGGCAATTGCCCCTGGGTACGGGCTTAAGAAGGGGAGGGGGGGGTAACTGAATGAAAATTTTATCATGCATTAGGTTTTGTTTTAAATACCGTATTAGCCCGAATGTAACACGACTCAGAAAATTTTCATTCATTTTCGATTACCCCCTTTAATTGGAGGGTACAGATCTTTTGGATTAATGAGCTATGTTATCGCATTTTATTTAACTGTTTTATTTTTGTTCTTGCACTTGTTTGCTGTAACTGTTCATAATCTGCCTCTTAAAAAATGTTTATTAGGTGTGAAGATAAAAAGGAAATTCCTACATTTAGGAATCGAATTTAGTGCCAGTCAGGTTTTTTTCCAGGAAATGATCAGTCAAAAAACATCGCGTTATATTCGGGCTAATACGGTAACGGTAAGTCAAATGTAACCTTTATTAATAATCCTACCTAAAGCTTAGCTCTTTTAGTATGAAACTGAATACATTTATATGGTACTTAACTTTTATTTTTAAGTAACACAATTTTATAAATAAAGTTTAGTTTAGACTTATGAAATAGTTACCATAATTATTTTCCGAATATTTCCAGGTTAAATTGCATTCTAAAAAGAGTATGGGTAAGAAATAACAAAGCAATTTTGATGCAGCACACGGCTGGGAAAAAAGGGGGTGGAGCAATGGGGCCCGTCTCTAATCCTGGGTACAGGGCCCGTAATCGAATGTGGGGCCCATGGGGAGCACTGTATTACAGGTTCATATTCAATTTCTAACATTAAAATGTAGGCGGTTTTTAGGCGAAATATAACTTACGACAAGGCTGCGCAAGAACTACCTGCCAAGGATGGGGGTACCTTGGTCGGAGACTTTTCAAGGGGTTCTAACGCGTATTCGCGTTAGATCCGGATAAGACCGAACCAAAACTCCAGACCGTTTGATCGACAGCCGCACGACAGGCCAAACTTCAAACTTCAGCCGTCTACCATTTGGAGCATCTTATCCACTCGGCCATGGTGGGGCACTTCTTTACAGGCTTCTTCACAAATTTGTCATTATATTTTTATTTATTTAGAAACAATTATTCCTTTATTTAACAAAAAACACTCAAAGTTTTATTTATATTATTCCTTTATTTGTTATGCAACATGCGGGAAGGTGAAAAAATAGAACAATGAATGATTGTGTAACAACAGATATAAAGAAGAAAGAAAATCGACCAGACCTTGAGTCCGCAATTGAGAACACGAGTTACCTAAACTATTTCTCAGGATGGATGTCCTAATTTCTGCCAATAAAGAAGAACAATTTTCCTCGAAAATTTAACCATCAGGAATTTTATTTTATTTTCTGAATTAAAAGTTAACTTCTATCATCAAAAGAAAAAGTATTTAATTCAAAGAGAAAAAAAATTTGATCACGTCTGAAAGCGTTAAAAATAAAGAGAAAATTTCGTAAGAATAGTTAAAATCAGGAATTTCGTAGGGCGTCACCTCCGATTCCACCAGATCTCGTGAAGGTTCGCTATTCCCTAAAATTTAATTAATGCATCACCGAAAAGGGAGTCATCTCCGGCTACGTAAACTAGTTAAGCCAGTATACAGGGTATCTCATAATCACTGCGGCAAACTTCTAGGTACAAGATGGCTGGACGATACCGAAAAGGACTTTGAAAATTAAGACAAAGAATCGGAGGTGCACAAATAGACAAAGAAGACTTTGAAAATTAAAAAAACTGGCAAAGAATTGCCTTGGATCAATTGAGTTGGAATAAGCGTGCTGTCGAGGCAGCTATGACCTGCGATAGGTTGTTACGCAGTGGCGGATCCAGAAAGGCTGTTTTGGGAGGGGCTAAATTTTGAGAAAAGCTTATTTCACCCAAACAAAATGTACAGTAAAGCAAAATTTTAGTCTGAACCAATGTAAACACTTTTGGGAGGAGCTAAGTGATTAAAAAGATCATTTTACATACTCAAAGTGCATAATGAAGCAGAATGTTACCCTTTAGCAATCTCTTTTGAGGGGGGCTGAACCCCCCTAGCCCCTCCCGTGAATCCGCTACTGTTGTTAGGCTCTATGAAGATACTTCTATGTGGGGAGTGTCGGTTACTCAAAAGACTAATAAAGAACCACAGAAAAGTATGCGCGACAAGGCAAGCGTGAGACAGCGCGGACTTATTTGTGCTACTGTCTACAGTTGCACAGCACAGTAAAGGCCGGCACACATGCAGCGTTTTTCCGGACGCAGCGGGGTTTTTTTTTTTAATGGTCAAGGCATTGTACAAGGGGGGCATACAGTGCAGGGGGCCAAGGATTTATTGACTTTTAATGGCTCGTCGGGATTTGCCGCAAAAGGATAACGCGTGAAACCACAAAACCACCCCACTCACACAATGGGGCAGCTTTTCTCCGCAATGCGTCTTGGAGATACGGAAAAATACATAGACTTCCCATTATAGCGTACTGAAACGCACGCTGAATGAGTGCCGGCCTTAAGAAATATAAGAGACTAACTTGTTTCCACACAGGAAATTTTTTGGTATTGCTTTTTTAAAAAGCCTGGTCAGCGAACATCTTAAGAACCCTTGTGCCTCAGGCTATTGTTATAGGGTCATTAGTTGCCTCGCATGTCCTTGCCACTCTAGAGTATACCCACCGTAATAATGCAGGGTCGCAAAAGCCATCATCATATGGTTGTTAAATGCAATGAAAAAAGTGTCCAAGCAATTGCTATAGCGTCGGATGAAGGTGAGGGCAATGGGAGGCACGATACACCTTCCCTAGAACTTGGTTCATAAGTCTTGTTTAAACTATTTGTTTCTAAGCATAAGGAAAACTTCCCTGTTTCACTTTTGATTTCAATGGGTGCTGCAACCCTACCCCTCAACTCAAATGAAAGCAGCTGATTGAAATTGCTAATTTAACAATTTCTCATTTTAATTGATGAAATTAACGGAAACAAGACCACTGTTTATGGAACTAGCGGCAGAAACTTGAGTAGAAATTATGTTCCTCCTTCACGGTCCTGTGTATTTTCCCAGGTACTAAAATAGAATATTTTCTCCTGCTGAACCACGGAGGATTGTGTATCAAAGCAAAACTACACGAGGGCTACTTTTATAAAAGGTTAAGATGTGGAGGAAGTTAAGGGGTACAAGTTGAGTCATATCCCCTTCGTTCCAGAGGTCCACATATGTGGACATTTTGTTTCCACTGTTAAAACGTTTCTTTAAGATTTTTTGTAGTTCTGAATCGACATGCATATGCGTCGATGCTTTAATTTTGAATAAATGATTTTAACGTATGTGAATTTGTGAATCTTACACAATGAAGCACACTTTTCTTTTTTGTTGCCATTTTATTTTTTGTTGCCATTTTCTTTTTTGTTGTCATTTTATTTTTGTTTGCCGTTAAACAAAAGGATATTTGAATGTTATTCGATTTTCCTAAGTTGACCTTGTTTCTTTCGAAATTCATACAGCTGAAAAGAACTTGTAGGACATCATTTACCTTTCAAAGTGTCTTGACAGTCTTTTATATGTGAAAACAACTTTTTAATACTGAAACAGAAATTGAGAATTAGGCTTTTGTTCAAAATATTACTTGAAAATAAGCTTTCTACTTGTCGTTTTTAAGTGCAATATGTTAAAAAAAAAACACTTATGAGACTGCTCTTTAATTTCAGATGCGAGATTTTTGTCCGGTCTGAAGAGGTTAATACAGAAAATCAGTAGATCAAAAATGACTTTTCGTGAGCCACCCCAGCTTTTGATCCGGACTACAGAACATATCAAAACTCATAAATGCCAATTATACGGCCCACGACTTCACCAACATCCTAAAGTTCACCTATACCTGACGTAAGGTAATATTGAAGGAAAGGCTACAAAAAGATTCCTATGTGGTCCTTTAAACATCGGAGACTTCTCCGCCCGCCCCTTCCACCGCAGAGACGCTCTGATTCTATGTCAAACCATATCTTTCAAAAAATGCATCGTAAGATAAATTCTATTTTGCTGAGAAAAAATCCTAAAATATCAGAATTAAGAAGACATCCCAAAGTAAGGACCATTCCGTGAACCTGGCTATACAGTCGAACTTCGATAATTCGAAGTACAAGGGACCAGACAAAAACTTCGAATTATAAAAAAAAAAATATATTTTTACTCGTATATTGTAAAATAATCAATTGCAACAAAAATTGAAAAAAAAATGTTTAATTTCAAATCAAAAAGCTACAACACTTTAAAATATTGCGATATTTCATTTTGTTTTAAAGAGCTTACTTGTTTTTTTTAATAAAATCATCTAGAATATCTATTGCTCGAAACACTCAACATAGCGACGATACTCCCCTAGATGACACACTGCCTCACTTAAAGTTGGAATCGGCCTCTGTTCTTCAACCTCATGTTCAATGTCTTCATCGTCTTCCGCTGCAGTGTTATTTTTTAAAACTTCGGATAGAATATCAGTATCAGATAGCTCTCCACAAATGTCTATACTTTCATCCATGTTCACGTAATCATCAAATGGTATGCTGGCAACAAGTCTTATATATGATTCATAGCACTGGCTTACAAGGGACCACCTTATCTTTCATAAAGAATTTCTCACAGCAGCTGAAAATAACCCGGCCACTTTTCAAATAATTGCATTGAAACTAGATTTTGCCATTTTAAAAGGGCAAAACCTTCGAATTAAAGAAGTTGGACTTCGAAATAACAAAGACTTTTTAGCATTAACTGAATACAAGTTTCAAGGGACCGACAAAAAACTTCGAATTATCCACGAATTCGAATTAAAGACGTTCGAATTATCCAAGTTCGACTGTATTACAATCTTCTGGGCCAGTTTTCTATTTCGTATAAACCCTTTAAGTTTGATGATAGATACGAAAATTATCGTTCAATAAATGGACATACATTAAAACCTCAAAAATAGCGTCTATCCATTTTATTTTACATGAGAAATTAGACCATCAACGCCATTGCAATGGCGCTATCTAAATAGTCTAAGAGCCAGCGACCGCCAGACTTTCGTCATAGTATAAAAGATGAAAATTTCTCTGCGCATATTCACCAATACAGGTAGGAACAATCGGCCACTCTAAAGTTTGGATGATCGTGGCTTTGGCAGGTAACAGGACGAACATATTAAAAAATCACGCTTTATGAAATGACTAAAATAGAGTCACGTTTTCCATGACTTTGAGATTGTCTTGCGGGGGTTTGCCACGATGGAAAAGTGTCTGGCAAGGGATAAAGTGACTTCTAGTACTGCAAAGAAGAACATATAAAAAAAACACGCTTTATGAAATGACGAAAATAGTCACGTTTTCCATGACTTTGAGGTTGTCTGGCGGGGGTTTGCCACGATGGAAAAGTGTCTGGCAAGGGATAAAATGATTTCTAGTATTTCGTAGAAGAACATATAAAAAAATGAAGCTTTATAAAATGACGAAAATTTTCTGCAATTTTATACACCTTTGCCACCTGTACCTGCCAAAGCCACGATCATCCAAACTTTATAGTGGCCGATTGTTCCTACCTGTATTGGGGAATATGCGCAGAGAAAGTTTCAGCTTTTATACTATGACGAAGGTCTGGCGGCCGCTGGCTCTTGCTCTAAAAGGGCATGACATTGAAGGGAGGGTTTCAAATATAAAATTAATATATTAGAGACTCTCATAAAAGTTTTTATTTATATCATTAAGTAATCATTTTCGTGCCTATTCACCAAATTTCAAGGTTTTATAGGAAGTAGTTTCAAAATGAACTAGTCCAAAATATTGTAACATAGCCAATAAACAAACTTATCCTTTCCACTCCAGGGCTACCTCGTACGAGTTACAGGGGGAAAAAAAAAAAAAAAAAAAAAAAATCATAAGCACAAAAACTGTCTTTAAAAATGGAGCAAAGTGATACCCGTTTCTGGAAATATTCTGAAATTCCGCATGATTTCATTCGTGTTTCGTAACTCCTACAGTTCATTGTTTGCAACAGTTCACAGTAAAACTTGTAAAGAGACATTCTAAATTTTTTCGAGTCTGTAGCGCAATTAAATTCTTTAGAAAGCTATTCAAAGTTGCATGATTTCCTAAAACAACAGCCTTAAACAAGTTCACTCTGTATTGCTTTGTAGTATAACATTCAATATACAGAACAAATTTGTAAAGGGTGTCCAGCAAGTAAGTAACACCCTGGTTTCAAAGTTGAAAATCTCAAAAACAAAGATAAAAAGGGTACAGCAAACGGTATGTTTCCTATGATCCTATGTAAGCTGTACAAATTTTATAAAGTTTCGAAGTAGTAGTTTTATTCGTTTGCGACACCTCTGTATGCCGAACAGCTTACATTTTGAAAAGATTGTGTTGTGACTGCTTATTGAGAATGATTTTATACTCACACATGATGATCGTCGATCGATGTTGACATGCAGCAACATCACTTAGCAGTGGCGTATGCAAGGGAGTGTTTGGGGGTTCTAACCCCGACCATGTCGCAGATCTTTTCACATTAAAACCATGAATTCTAAATTTTCAACATAAAGATAATGGCTTTTAACATTTAAGATTGCGTCCAAAACTCCCTCTCCTCTTAAAAGAAATCTGTGTACATCACTCTCAGTTAGCAGCTATTGTAGCGACTATTTCGAAACTTCTAAATAAAATTTTTACACGTTACATAGTAAACATACCATTTGCTGCATTTTTCTATAGACCTTTGTTTTTGAGATTTTTAATTTTGAATTCAGGGTATTATAGGCTGGACATGCTGTATATTGTAAAAGGACGCCCATACTAGTACTTTTAGGAATGAGGAAAACTCATTACAGGCATTTTAGTATTAAAAAATACACTACTAAAACAGGCAGTTTGGTATTTAAAAAAATAGTTTCAATATGCTATAAGAATATTAAATAAATCAATGGTTGAAAGGATGGAGCTGAAGCTCCATCTTGACCACCCATGATATTAAAATGAGAATTATAATACTAAAATGTACAGTTCAAGATCGAAAACTAAAATCAAAATATTCTTTGACTTGCTAGCCAGTATACGAGTCGTCGCCCGGGGCCTAAACGCTAATTTAGCTCCTAAATGAGTATTTTTAGTACAGAATCTATTTTAAATAGTAGACATGTCGGAATGAAGCGCTCTTTGGAAAATGACTACATCGAGTTCCAGAATTGAGCCAAATTGAACCTAGCATTTTTAAGTAAAATTTCAATGGAATAAAAATGTTAAAAAATAGATACTAGAACCAAAATGTTGGCGAAGATCACGGGCGTCTACTACCAAACCTTACACCCATCACACTCAGACATGGCAACCCCAAGAAAGCAATCTACAGAACCAGAATTCTACCCACCAAAGGAATGACCTATAGAGACTGCAGGAAATGCGTTGCTACGCAACGAATAACCTACAAATGACCTTATCGATTTTCAGTTCTGTACTGCAGCTCAGAGAACGCACTGCAACCAGGAGAAAGAGCATTCTGGAAGCTCAACATATTTAACCAGGAGAAAAACGAGCTAAAGCTTATTCCTTACTGTTTACGGAATAGCAATTGAGTATAATTCATTGCACATTTACTGAGCACCAATTAGAGTAGAATACATATTATTGAGTTGCTTTAATTTATGAGAATAAGCGATTCCATTCGATTCACAAACAGAAGTTAAGTTTTGAACGATCCCGATTAAAACAATTTCATATAGTGGTCAATTTTGTTTTCAAACTGTTAATTTAATTTTGTAAGTTCCCTGTTCATCAGGGACGTACCCAGAAAAAAATTTCGGAGGGGGTCCAAATGATGAAAAAGGTAGAATTTTTCACAAAGACTTCCTCATTATTATTTTGTTAGCAAAAACTAAAATTTCGGAGGGGGTCCGGACCCCCTGGACCACCCCCCTGGGTACGTCCTTGCTGTTCATTAAAACTAAATGAAATACATATAATCATTAGAGGTACGGAATTTTCGTTTTCGCGAAATAGATGCGAAATTTTCTCATAATTTTGAATAGATACAAAATACTGTCGGACCTCTATTTAACGAAGTCGCTAAATCCCGGAGAAAAGTTCGCTATATGGAAAATTCGTTAAATAGAGATTTACCTTTTAAATGTTTTAAACAGCATATACAACTGATTTTAAATTTATAAACACTAAATATTATTTAAAAAAGTATTTATTCACACTTTTTTAAAAATAAATAATAACAATTTGCGTTTTATTTTTAACTTATAAAAAGAAATCTGCAAGGAGAAACAAAAAAGGTAAAAAAAAGTTCGAAATTACACCACACTTTTGTTTTTAAGTAAATCATTTTACGGTAAAATTAATTAACTTTATAATGCAATTATCGTACACATTATAATAAGTAAATTAAGAATGCATTATCATCATGTGGTACTGTCGGACATAATTAAATTTAAGCACTCGTGATCCTTAATTGCTGAAAGAGTCTTAATTTTGTCTTTTTTTTTTAAACAGCGATTTTACTACACTCAGTGAGTTAAGACACCTCGTGAAACAAGTTTAAGGTCACTGATAAAAAATGAAATGTAAAAGAACAAAATAAATTTGTAATGTTGAGAAATACTTAAGAGAAACAGCGAAAAAAAAAAAGTTAACCCCCCCAAAAAACTTCGTTAAATAGAGAATGGATTTCGCTATTTGGAGGCTTTCTTTTACGAAGAAATTCGCAAAGTAAAGGTTCGTTAAATAGAGGTCTGACTGTATATGCGGTACTAATTTATTATACAGGTGTCCTTGTCACATTTAAAAAATTCATAGAAAAGTAACAAATTGCCATATGAATATGTGGTTTGCACAATAATACTTCACGGGCTCACGATTTTTTTTTTTTTTTTTGACATCGTAGTTAAAAAAAAAAAAAAAAAAAAAAAATCCAGATTGTGTTCATAGGTGGCGCTGTACCGTCATCAGGGGCCGAAATTTGCGGTTGTCCGCTTGACCGGGACAATCAGATTTTTAAATTGGCAAGTAAAACAAAAAATTCAGTCGCTCCCAGGGCAACCAAGAAAAGCAACTATCTTTTAATTCCTCAGCTTGAAAATGCAGTTCCTATTCCTATTTTCATTCTGAACTTCTTTCTATTTTCATTTTGTAATAATGGCAATTTTATTAATAAACGTTTGACAACTTATTTTTATTGTAACGGCTGAATGTTAAAAATTTTGTGTAGCGAAAATTTTAAGGGCAAGAAACTTTACTTTCGGGCAACCAAAATAATTTCAGTGAGCCATTTCTTCTGCTTCCTCAGAGACGGAAATGATATACCTACATTCATTACTTTAAACAACATATGGGCAACCTCCGACCTGAGGGCCGAATGTGGCCTGCTACGGCTTTTGATCCGGCCCGCGGAATATATCAAAACCTCGTTTAAACCCATGTAAACCTCATTTTATGGGCTGCAACTTCGCTATCATCCGGAGGTTTGCCCCGCAACTTTTTAAAGGTTGTCCAAACCTGCTATAAATAGATGTCTGGTTTCATAACTAATTAAACAATAAACCATCACTCTGAAATATCTGAAGAGTTTAAGTACCTACTAGGCATTGGCATAACTGGGTAGGGGCTAGGGTGGGCTAAGCCAACCCTAGAAAGATTTTAGCCCACTCTAGAAAAATTAGATATTCCATTACAAGAATAGAAGATGGAGACCCTAGGGTGGGCTTTAGCCCACTCTAGAAATATCCTAAAAGCCTACCCAGTTACGCCAATGCTACTAGGTGCATTAACTCTCCCATTTTTTCATAAAATAAGTACTCCAATTCATTCGAAAACAGTTGTTACGTATTTTGGGGATGGTCTGCTTTTAAGGTTTTTTTTTTAGCCTAAAACTCGCATTTGCAGGTCACATACTTAAATTTTACATTTTGTTGCATGAAAATCGAACCAGGTGGTGGTTTGGTAAAAATCTGATTGTAAATTTAATCTTTTAGCAAAACTTGCATTAGTGAAGTAGTGACTACATTTCAAAAGTAGTTGTAGGTAATTACATTCGTCAAAAAGTAATTGTATTTGTAATTAACTACATTTTTCGAAAAGTAGTTGTAGTTCTCGACAAAAAAAAAGTAGTCCCCCCACACACACACCACTTAATCTAACGCAAACTAATTTTTTAACATGAAAATTGCACTTGTTTCACAGATTGCACATAAAATAATAGTGATAGGGATTTATACCTGGGCCTTAACTAAAATCTAAAAAAATTAATCAATGCACAATCAGATAGGTAATGCATAGTAGGAGCTTAAAATTAATGGAAAGCAGGAATTCAAGGGCGAACGCACGAAGAAATGGGACAGACACAAAGAACAATGCAAGCAATTCAAAATTTGGTGAAAACTGCAAGAAGAAAAAATGCATGAATTTAAAATTCTTATCATCTTTTTAGAGCAGCAAATAATTATGTGATTTAATCTGAGAACTGGCATATACAAAAACAATTTGTTTATATATTCCACAGGGATGAGATTGACAAAAAAAAAAGAAAAAGTCTGAAAGAATGCGAGAACAACATTTGAGCAATGATACTTTTGAATTTCAAGTTAAATAAATATTGCAATTGCAACTGATATTAAATCTATCCTACTTATAAACAATTTTGTCTTAATAAAAAATTAAAAAAAAATTCAGAAAATATTTGAAAAATTGAAAAAACAGAATTTTTATGAAACATTGAAAAAGTCTAAAAATCAGACAAAAGTCTGAAGAATCTCATCCCTGATTCCAGTATTCCCCTGTTGTTTGCTGTTGTTACCCACGGCATGATAATCATGTATACTTGTGAACAAATACACATTGAAATGTGTGTGTGTTTTGTGTTGCGGGATTACGGCCGATTATTTACTTGCGGAATCTAGGCCGAAGGGGGTATGCCGTATGTGGGGAACTTTTTAAGGTGTTCTAACCCGATTTGCGCAGTTTTTGAGAAACCTGGGTTTGAATGACTTGGGTTTGAATCAGGCACTTTCCATCTCTCAGTTCAGGAGGCTATGCGCTCGACTACTAGTGGGGCTATACTGAAATGCACTTAGGCAGCAATGCAAGGCAATATTAGAATGACAAAGATGCTAAATAAAATGATGTATGACTAATTATGACCAAAGATCAGGGGTGTAGTGGGGCTGGAACGACGTTCCGGTACTTTTTTGAGAGCCGGAACTCAAATGAGATTATTATTATTATTATTATTATTATATTGTCGTAGATTTTAATCTATTTCCTGGGGAATAAAAAAATATTGTATAGTTCGCTGAGTCATGCGTTCCGGGGAAAAGAATTTTAGCGCTACAACACTGCCGAAGATTAAAGTATAAAAAAAGCCAATACTGCAAATTTATGATCCGGACATAAAACAACTGTAAAATATCAAAATTACAAATAAGATACAAACCCAGCTGAGTTATGCGTTCCGGGGAAAGGAATTTTAGCGTTACAACACTGCCAAAGATTAAAGTATCAAAAAAAAAAAAAAAAAAAAAAAAAAAAGCAAATACTGCAAATTTATGATCCGGACATAAAACATTTGTAAAATATCAAAATTACAAATAAGATACAAACACAAATAGCATCCCACTTAACAATGATCATACTTGTTCATATCATTACTGTGCATAGCAACACACATTAAATGAAAAATAATTAAGAAAACATGCACACGTGCATCTACATGCACGAAACAGTGAAGAAAGGGTAAAGCAAAAAAAAAAAAAAAAAAGTTTGTTAAGATTTTTCACCAAACAACTATGCATAATAACTACGGGGGGAAAGGGGTTAAAATGAAAGATATGAAAAAATATTAATATAACGATGGCAAGCTACTGACCTCCATTAGGAAACTTTTTTACTTGAACATTCGAACCTGAAATTTAATTGAAAATGTAATATCATAAACTGATTATTAGAATTTATAACATTAACCCTTTGAGGACTAACCTTTTAAACTTAAATATATATAAGGTTATTAAAATTTTATCATCAGTGATGCTACTATTTTGTAAAAACAAGTAAAAACTAGAACAGAAAAAATATGGACATATGCTGAGCTTTGCAAAACCAGCTAACAAGTCACTCCTATGTAGCACTGATAATATAATAATTATGGGTTTGAAGTAAATAAAAAATAACACAGAAGTTCATTTTTAAAACTATAGCATTAGAGAACAAAGGTAAGTTCTCTTCACACATCTTAGCACAGTCTTCACACTTCTTAGGTAGGAGATTTTTGAGTCTTTGGCCTGCTGAACACGTTGATCTGGTTCTGTGCGGCATTGCCAAAGCAACATGTCAACACTACAGAAATGTCTGTGAGGGCATTACAGGAAGAATACACCAGTTTTCTTTGGAGGGGGATTTCTGATGCGGATTCCGGGTGTGCAGGTATTTGAAGTTTGTGGTGCAAAAAAAATTCTTTTCCATGTTTTGTATGTGCTAGTCATTATTTGGGAGATAAACTGATTTTTTCACTAACACGAATTCATGGGAAACTCGACAATAGAGACTTGAACTTATCAAGACTCTACCGTAAAACAGAGAACTCAAGAAAATTACCTCATTATATTTTTCTTAAATGTTTTGGGCAAATGACAATTCAATTTGAGTACACACATTAACTAACTTTGAAATTCCTTAACATTTAATTTTTAACATGCTTCAAAGCACTAACAATTAGAATTAATTGTAATTACAATGTCCTGCAAACACAATGAATTGTAAATAGTGATAACTTGCATTACAATTCATTTTTTAATTGATAGTTGCAAATAATTAGGCAGCTCAATTGTTAGTTGTAAATTCTTTTCACAAAATTTATGTTTGTCCAAGATTGATGTCAGATATATATAAATGTAAATTTGTTTTAGCAGATTACTATCGTTTTAATGACAGAAGGCTTGGTCCCTTAATGTTGGGGGGTGCTTATACCTCAAATTTAGCGGTCGCCAGTAGCCAAATGCGACCATTTAAAACTTTTTGGTAAACATTATTTTAGTGGCGAACGCCATTGTAGCAACCAAAAATTTTCAGTGTATTCTCCAAAATTAAACATTGTGGGGATAGTTTCTCATAATCCCGATCAATTGGGCAATAAATATTCGTAACTTTGTGAATGTACTATCTTTTACCATGTGATGGGGCACCATCACAGGTGGCCCGTTTCGAGCGGACAGAGACCCATTCGGGCCAAAACACTCTAATCCAATCACATTGGTAAATGGTCTCAATCCATCCGCATCAAGTTTTGATAGGTAAAACCATTTTTTGTGTGAAATGGCTGGGAATTCTGAAGTTGGACACAACTTGGCTGTGGGTCTAATCTAAGACTCCGTGGTCTTAGAGAACCATGAGAGTAGGGACATTTTGGTTGGAAAGTGTCACCCACGGAGTTACCAAGTCCATGGTGTCACCCAAAGCATTTTTGACTCAACTCAATTCGATTATTTGGAGTTTTATAGAGTTATCACACTAGCTTAAAATCCGAGCAACTCTCTGACTGAACAATTTTTAGACCGATTTTCTCTAATGGAGATGACATTTGTCATCAAAATTTTAACGAGGCAATTAATTTGTGGTGGAAGAGCTCAACAGACTCTGGACGTTACAGGCAGCAAAATTGTTGACTGTAATGCTTTCGTTTTTTCGTTTTTTTTTTTTTTCCCAAAATATTAAAGTTTTTTTTATATATATTTCTAAATGTTTACTCTTTTTTTCTTAAGTTTTTCAATTCATATATATTAGTTGCTGAAAGTAAGGATATGTATGTAAATGTAAGTATTGAGCCTAATTTTATCATTTTTGGTACGGTAATTATGTAATTTTACAATATTAGAAATGGCTACCATCTTTTGAAATATGGCTACCATTTGTCATTGCTCTTGGTAGCTATTTGCTACCATTTGAAAATTTTAATTTTGGCCTATAGTGCAGATACATTTTAGTTTGAGATTCTACTGACTGATAAAAAAAAATTCAGCGACTGAGCAAGCCAACGTGAAATTCAGCTTTGTTACAAAATGTGTGGGGATTCCTACAGCTTGCTGAAAAACGAACATTAAGGCATGAAATGATCTTCAGCTTCTGCATTTTATCAAGGTCTGAGGATTGCATAACTGTCTGCAAACTCGAATATTTCTTAAAATGTTACTGTAAAAAAAGGCTGTGTGCTTCCCGAGTCCTATATCGCTGCAACAGCTAAACATATTATTTTAAAATAGTATACTACTTTTGAACTAAAGTTCATATTCATGTTGATTATTTTGTACAATCAGACATAATAAATATGATTTATTTACTGTTTTTTCATAGTCGTGTTATATTTTCATTGCACGATTTTTTTTTAATTTAAGAATAAAGAAATGTGTAAAAAAATATATCAAAGCTGTCTGCACAGTTTGAAAATTTTCTGTGAATGTTGTTCGCGCGTTCGTCTATATTATCTGGGTCTGGTAATCCTACATATTCTATACAAATTAAGATAAATGGAAAGTACAAAATATTTCTACTTTATTTTGTATTTCTTTCATATTCATACATAACTTTTTTTTTAAATAAATGCCTTTCTGTTGCTCTCTTAATGAGCTTTGTATTATCATTTTTACAGAAAGAATATTATTTTCAATAAAAACCCTTACACAACTATTTTTGACTGTTCTATAAAATACCTAGCAATTAAATACAGTGCTTGGACAGAGTATTTGTATATTGCATACTTTTATTTTACACTGTACTTATGCATTTGAATATTTCATACTTAATCTGGAAAATGCTGAGTATTTCATACATTGCCCAAACATTCTTTGCAATGTGTGCATTCCATCATTGCTGGTAGCATACAATACAACAAATGAATATACTAACACAGTTAGGTTTAAACATTGACATAAAACTATTCACCTACAACTACGTTATTATTTTCAAAGCAGAAATTAGCAAAACCTAGGGGGTGGGGGATTGTTAACCAGGAAAATCATATGTAGCATTCAACCAATTAACTGCCAATTGTTTTCTACTTACACACGAATTTGAAATTTGTTTGTTTGTTGTATAGAAATGAAGCACAGAGAACACACTGTCTACCACATACAATATTGGCTTATATATATTGAATAAAACTAAACTTTCGAACGTACCATATATAATTTGGGTACCGAGTGGTATATGTAAAATTTGAAAATCCCTAAATAAGGACGGGATGGTGGAAGCAAATGGGTTAAGGAAAATATATCAGGAATTTCAACAGTATAAAGAATTATTCCATTAGTTTAAATCAAAAGCATAGGAAAGTCCTCAAAGGATAAATACATGTCAGAATTTGCACTACATTAGGAAATCTGATGACAAATGAAAAGTTTTTAAAAAATGCCAACTGTCAAAAGAAAGATGGTTTTCATACTTAAAAACTATCTGTACCATATGTATAAAATAAAACTTTGCCAGGATTAATAAGAGAAAAGGGTTTTTAATTTTTTTTCTTTTTTCTACCCCCCTCTCTAAAATCTTTTTGGGTAATTTAACTGGATTTAAATTTCTGTAATTTTGCTACAAAAAATAGTTTTAGTTTGAGAACATGTGAAATGGATTCAATCTTTTGGGAAACACTACATGTATAACTCTTATATAATATTTTTTGAAAATTTTAATCTACTGATATCATGCTACAATTATTATATGAATTAATTAGGAGAAATACTATATCTATGCCTATCAAATAGAGAAATCAAGCAAAATGCACACTTCACTTGTTATTATTGCATTACACCACACAAACACACAAGAGGAGGGTTTGAGAAATTTAATAAAATTAGAGGCATTACATGAGTAAAAAGAAAGAAAAGAATTATGGCAAACTGAATTTTATTTTTCGCATACAAAAATATTTTCACAAGAATTTTCAGACAGATAACACTCATGCCAATTTTAAGCAGAATACAACGAGAGAGGGGGTTAATATTTGAAATATATAAACATAAATTATTAATTAATTAGTATATTAATTTTATTCAAGTAAAAATACTGAATAAACATGATTAATTAAATAGAAAACATTAATTAGTTAGCAAATTTTAAATGCTTATGAGTTTTCACCAATTTATCAACACATACAAATTATAGAGACTAATGGTGAATTAGATTCAGATTTAATGTAAAAAAGAATAAATTTGAATACTTATTTTGATAGCTACTTTATTAGTTTGCAGCCCATGTAACTAATCAAAGTAGGTGGACTTTTTCAAATTATTTTAAGTATTTCTTAAAAATTACTTCTAGAGTACATTTATTTAACTTTAATTTTATTATTATTTTTTTAGGTTAATCAGCTATTACTATGCCATTATAATTTTCACATTCGCATTATTTTATCTTTACAATTTAAACTTTCAGTTCTTGATATTTTAATTTAAAAATAATAATCATTTTTAAAAACTCAAGTTATACCATGTTAACTTTTCAATTAGTTTCATTAAAAAATCCCTCCCTATGTTTAACTAAAAAAAGATCAAAAGAAGTCACAAATGATAAAACTGAATTTTTTTTTATTGAATGCTGATAGTGACAGCAAAAAAAAAAATAATAATAATAATAATCAGAAATACTTTGTCTTCCTATTGTAATGAAGACTCATTTACTATCACGAGCCATATTGCTGTGTTGTAAAAACAGCAACAAATGTATTTTATTTTGTGTCTGCTAATTACAGCAGCATGCAAGATTAATTTTAAGTTATATAAACATAAATGTGTTTAAAGTGAAGGAATTTTGAGCATAAAACAAACTAATTAAACCTGGAGGTCAAAAGTAAATTTTAAAAAGTTCAAGTTATTAAATTACTTTCCCTGATTATTCCTTGGTTTCTCAGATCTGCTGGCAATACCCTGTATCTTTCTTGGGAAAAAGAAAACTGACTATATTACTTTTTTTGCAATTCTTAATTTTCTAGTACAATTACTTTAGTAAAGATAGCAATAAGCTGAAAAAAAGACTATTCTGGACATTAATTCCTAAATTTACAGACATAAATGCATATGACAGTTGGGATTTTTCTAAGCTTATCACTCATTACACTTGAATTAATAAATAATTAAATTAATTATATTTCTCACATTTATATACATATATCAACCTCACATACTGATCTAACAATACAGAAATATTTTTACTTACTGACCTTTTTTACTACGTTCTAAACTTCCTTTTTTAATCTTTTTACTTTTACCATTTCTGTGAAATAAATGCTTGTCTACAAGAAGGGAAAAGAAAACAGTGGTGCAAGCAAAGCCCATTATAAGAAGCAGGTGATTGCAGTAGCAATTAAGACACAAATAAATAAACAAGAACAATACAAATACACTAAGCATGCACTCACACCAATCACCATAAGAATGTGAATAGCCAAACTAAAATAGCAGTAATGTATAATAAATAAATAAAGCCAGCAAAATCATGCATTTGTCACAAATGTTATTTTAATAAAGATTAAATATAAAAATCATACAAGGAGTGCAAATAAAAAATTTCAATTTGGCAAAAAAAAATAAAGCATAAGCATTTCAAGATCTGCAATATAAGCTAATTACCACTTTCTAAAGACAGTGATTAAAAAAATGATGCAATTTTCAAAGTTTTTAAAAGAAGGAAACTAAGATCTACTATATTCAAAATGTCTCTTCACAAGCAATATAGCTCTTAAAAATGGTAAACTTCCTTAAATATACCAGCGGTCAGTCCAGTTTTCCCCGCATGTCTTATTTTTGTGAATTTTTCTTTTCTTTGGTCAAACAAGCAATTTCACAAAACATAATTTAATATTAAAAATAAAAACAATAAAAAAATGAATAGACATAAGTGAAAAATGCAACTGTCATTTTGTAAAAGGGTAGTTTTGGTAAAACTGAATATTAACTAACGAAATTCATAGAACTAAAAGTATTGTGCCCTATACCCTGTGCCCCCCTGTTGTTCTGCCCTGTACCCTGAAAATAATGTTTGCCCGACACTTTGTACACAGCTACGTCAAAAAAATAAAAACTTTGTGAAAAAAACACACATAAAAGGTTACTTCAAGGCGTAACGATCGTTTTGACCGAAAATTCGTTCGGTCTTCGTCAGACAAACCCTTCCATCATACAGAGCAGAGGGAACTGAAAAAGAACTGAATCTTTTTCAGTTCTCTCTGCTTTGTCTGACGAAGACCGAACGAATTTTCAGTCGAAACGATCGTTACGCCTTGAAGTAACCTTTTATGTGTGTTTTTTTCACAAAGTTTTTATTTATTTTATCATTTAACACCAGTTTTTTGAGTGTTTATTTTCACAGCCACTATGTTGTTTTAAAGCAGGGTTTGCCAATTTAAATCAATTTTATTTTAATTAAAAAAATTTGATCAAAATTCTAGAAATTCAGAAAAAATTCCAACACACTGAAATTTTTAACACTGCAGGAGGCTAAAGCCTTTGGTACCGTGCTAGATCAGATAGTAGGAGTTCCGAGCCTTCGGATTTCCAACAGCGAATTCTCCTCAAATAACCTGCTTTCGCACCCCACCTAAAGATGGGCTGGATTTGCTTTAAAAATTGAGCCCACACTCATCCCTTATGTATACATTGATTTCATGTAACAACAACAAATAAAACTTTTTAGATTTTAGATATTTACAAACAATACTTTTTCAGATTCACAGATTCCGGCTCCGTTCTGCTTTTGTTAGAAGATTTATACAGTCTATCATTTATTATTTTACTCGTAAAAATTAATTAGTTTTTGTTTTGTACTTTTTAAAAATAGTTGATTAAATAGTTTCACTGTTGAAATTAAGTTATTACAGGGTATCCACCAATGTCAGGAGGCAAAAGTAGTATCATTAGTCGACTCACCAACATAAATAAGTTGCCAGTTTAGTAGCCATTTTCTTAATTTTAGTTGCCAAAATAGTAACATTTTTCCACGCTCTTGTAGTTAAGAAATAAACGTATGTCATTTAGCTTCATTTAACAAGGAATGAATAAAATGATAAATTAAAAAACTTCATGTGTTATATAATAGAGCATATAGTAGATTTGTTTTTATAGCACAATTGAAAAAATAGATTAGAATGTTTGATGAAAGACCAATAGAAAAATTTGAACTCAGAAATTCGGTTGGCAAAAACTGAAATCTGATTTTCAAGTTGGTCGCCTGAACTAAGGTACAAGTAGCCAAAAACTTAAAAATAGTCTGAAAGTGCTGTTTTTTTATCAAAAAAGTTGCTTCTAATTGGAGTAGTTGCTTCTAATTTAAAGATTTCGCCTAATCTTTAAATTAGAAGCAAAAGTCACTGTAACAGATCCAATTAAATAAGAATTTTAATAAATCCTTTTTATTCATAACCTAAATCTCACATTACTAAACAAAACTCTTTCACTTTTTAAAGAAGCTTTTTTTCTTAATTAAAAATAGAAAAAGAAAAGAGTTTGAAATTTTTCTAACATTTGATTATAATAATAATTTTTTATTACAGTCGAAAAATATAGTTGTCTATTTTTATGATCTGATTAATATCATGATTTAACTGATTAGAAATAATTGACAACATTAAAATAGAAAAAAATTTTACTTACAATAATAAGTACATCTTTGTATAAGAAACAATCAAGTTAGAAAATATTTTTAGATTTTTTTTTTAAATATACAATTTAATTTGAAAAAGTTATTGATTATATAAGTTTAAATAATTATTTAACATTTACATGGTTTTTTTCAAATAACACTAGCTGAAGTACCCGTTCTTCGCATGGAATGGATACTGTTAACGGTGTTGTTCGAAAAAATCATGTGATTTTGGCACATAATTACAAACAAACTAATTATGTCAGGCACTTCAAAATTTTGAAACTGTCTCTTTACAAGCTGTACTACATACTGCAATAAACGATCAAACTGTATCAGTTTCAAAACATTTAGAAAAAATTCTTAAAAATCAGAAATTTTTGCAAAGCGCATCACTCTTCAAAAAATCTTGCAGCTCAGATCTATGTTTAAGAATTTTTTCTGAAAATTTCACAAATGCCACAGCATTTTCACTTATTGCAGTGTGTAAAGCAGCTTAAGAAGAACCATCTGGAATTTTTTTGAAGACCATGGTGCCATGAGTTTATTTCAAATTGTGTACGAAGACTAAAATCGGAGTTCTTTTTTTTTCGACATGCACCCTTAATTCCACAAATACAAAAGGAAAATAAATAAATAAATGTTAAACATATTTTAGTTATAGATTTAATCGCCCACAAAAACTGTTTTACAATATTTGTTAAGTATATTCTAACTATACTTGATCTTTTAAAATACTGTTTGGAATGTGCATCATAATCCGCAAGTGTGCCATATTTGTCTTCCTTGTTCCATTAAATAACTTCTTCAAAATTGAAACCTATACTAGAATTACCTTTTAAAACTGTTTTAAAATATTTGGCAGGCATATTGTAACTATTCTTGATCTTTTAAAATACTGTCTGGAATATGCATCATAATCCACAAGTGTACTGTAAGTCTTTCTTGTTCCATAAAATACTTCAAAATTGAAATCTATATTAAAGTCACCTTATAAAACTGTTTCAAAATCCTCGGCAGGTATATTCTAAGTATACTTAACCTTTATTTACATGAATACAGACACCAATAATATTCCAATTAAATAAACAGTGAGGTTAGGCAATTTCTCAACAAATATGGAAGACATCACCAAGCTGTTTCCAGTTTGGGGGACTTATGATTTTTATGCCAAACTTAGCGATACATCAACGAAAAATGGAAAACCTTGGGGACTTTCCACATTTAATATGGTAACCCTTGAAAAGTGATTTGCCCTTTTACCAGGTAGATAAGAATCTTTGACTGAAATTAACAATACTCAAGAGCTAAAAAATACTTGAAAACTCCTTTTTTTACCAACTAACCCCTATTGGGATAGATTTTTTAAAAAACCTTGAAAAATATTTTTATGAATTTGTGTTCATTACATTTTACTGCAAGAGGTTATCTTCATTTCCTTTGATAAGTGAAATATGAAAACAACGTATTGGTCTTACACCATTTTGGACACGAATTCTAAAAAACCCTGAAAATGAGTTTTAGGCATTTGTGTTCACTACATTCTAAAACAAGAATTTTTATGGCATATCTATATTTCTCTTTGAGATAGATGGCCAATTAAAAAATAAAAAGTTTTGGCTCCTTTATTTCCGCTTTGATGCGAATTTTAAAAAACCCTGAAAATGATCTGAAAGAATTGGTGTTCACTATATTTTTAAGCAAGAATTTTAGGATATCTCTTTTCCTCTGATATATGAAGGCAAATGTGAAAAGAAGGTCAAAGAATGCTTTAACTCCCAACTACAGTCTGTTTGCCGAGTTGAGAAAACGAAACTAAACAATTGCACGTGCAAACTGGCGAAGAGTAAACACCTGGCATTTTGCCAAAGTGCCAAACACAGTATGAATTTCTGCTTTCTTCCATTTATGCTGTTAGGCGAATTTAACCTTTCTTAATTCCAAACTAGGGATTGGTGAAAATAATGTAATTCTTTGGTAACCCGTTTGTTTACTTTCGTTCTCTCATTTCCGCTGACAGACTATAGGGATACAATGGATATCCAGCAAACATACTGCATCCAGCCTATCTGGCCAATATGCCAGATATTACAAATATCGGGCAGTAAAATTTAAAGAAAAAAGTAATAGCTCAATGATCTAAGAAAACTAGTGAAAATAAAACAAAAAAGAAGAAAACATACTGCTGCCGGATATCTAGCTGAAAGTTTGGCCGGATATTCAGTATCCAACCAAATTGATATCCGTTGCATCACTATCCCATACCCCCATTTGGGTGTGAATTCTAAAAAACCCTGAGAATGATTTTTAGGCTTTTCTGATAGTTGCATTTTAAAGCAAGAATTTTATGGCTATCTCTTTTTTCCCCTGAGATATGAAGGAAAACTTGAAAAGAATGTTTTGGGCCACCACCACTGTCTGAGTACGAACTCAAAAAATGTTTCTTAAATGACGCCTTGCACGCAAAAGAAATAAGCTCCTAAAATTTCATGCCTGTACAGGGTGGCTACAGAAATTGAGAAAAAAAGTTCCCTGATTTTTCCCTGACTATCTTTATCAAATTTCCAGAACTAATTATATTTATATACATACCATAATCTTTCATGTAAATCACCATTGTGTATCATGCACCAACAGGTGAATGCTTCATATGGGGAAATAAATAAGAGAAAACCACAAAAATACTTAATAAATTTGTAGTTCAATGTGCGTGTGGGTGAAGAGGATAACATTCTTTTCCTCCTCTTTAAAACATATAATAGCATAGACTACTTTTACATAACGAGAAACCGAAAATTACCTCACAAGATCTAAAATTAATGTAATACTGAGATATAATAAAAGTGAAATAAATAAAAAAAACTGCCTTTTTTTTTTTTTTTTTTTTTTTTTAAATAATAAATATTTACTTGATAAATAGAAAAAGTTCCGGATTTTCGGTCTTCCGGATGCGGGGTCCTTTACTGTACTATTAGTTTAAAAATAATTGAGTTCTTGTTTTCATTTCGAGCGCTTTATTTATTTTTATTTTTCTACAGGTTTTATCAGTTATTTGACACTTACACAGGCTTATTCAAGAGGAACTGTTAAATCGTCTTATTTACCGAGAATTTTTTTTCTTTTTATCCAATTATTGGAATTCCCCATTCACCCGCATTCCTGTAATAAGTGCCAAAAAAATCTGGAAATGCAAACTAAAAATGAAAATTTGAAGTGCTGGTGTTTTAAATTTTTGAAAAAATTAAAATAAACAGGAAACATTATTCTTGACACCCATTTCAAATGTAATGACCTTCAAAATAAAGCTAAATTTAAATACGAGTGAAATCGGAACAATTACAAATAACCCAAAAAACATAAATGCACAGTGTAAGATTTCAAAAAGTCAATGAATATTTTTAAAATATACACTTTAAATTAACAAAATAAATTTTAAATGCCTTGTTCTTTGTGGAAATACTGTGCAGACGACTTCAGTTGGTGCAAAACAATAAGCAGAGACCGTCTTGCGGGGGAGCTTAGCAGGCATCACTCAAATGTCCTATCACTTTAAAAAACACAACGGTGCAGTCATCTTTTACCATTCATTTTACCTCTGACTTTATTGAGGAAGCAATTCACATGCGAAATTGATTCACATGCCGATATGATTTGCAGATCTGGTTTCTAGTATGATCCGTATCTTAGTACGAGTCCGAATGCATGCGCTTTTTCGGATTCGTATAGACGTATAGTGATAGTACCTACATCACTTGAGTCTCTGATTCATATTTCTATGTTCTCGTATGATCTGTATTCTGGTTTTCGGATTCCTAAAATGTCTGCATCAGTTGAGTATTGTATGATCCGGAACGGAGCCACGAATCAGATGCTGATTGACAACTAAAAACGATCTAGTTCACTAGGCAAAAACGAAAGTTCCCCCGATTTTTAAATATTTTTACAAAATTCCCTGATATTTCCATGATTTTTCCAGATTGATAAAGTACCCTGATTTTTCCATGATTTCCCTGATCTGTCGACACCCTGCCGTATCTCTAGTAGATTTGGTTGGGCGTTGATCATGAGTCTGTCAGGACAACTTCCTTTATAAATAGTGTTTATTCGATTTTAAGAAGGAAAACACAAAAAAAGAAGAAAAAAAAAAAAGAGAAATCCGTTTTTTGGGTTTTTAAAAAGCCGCCAAATATTTCTACTGGTAGCAAATAATCCAGTTGGACCGAACAGGTTTTAAAATAATTTGCATTTTAATTATTTTTCATTTTCAAGATATTAGTTATTCTGTTTTGGAAAAACGAATAATCGCTAATTCTAAACTCCTGTTGTCTAAGCGAACTTACTATTTGAAAATTGTCAACTTTGCTACACATTTTGCGTTACTTATTTCATATACTTTTTAATTTGGCATAAATTGGATGTAATTCTACTTGATGTTTGACAATTTCACGTGATTCTACATAATTGGAATTGCTTTGTTACAAAGGAATGTATGATTTTATGCCAAATCTGACAACCATTATGTTTTATTTTATCGGTTTTTTATTAATATCTTCTAAAATAATTCGATTTTCAAAATTTAAGTCACCTTATCAGGTTCCTCGGAGTTTTCCGCATTCGGGAACATGTTTCTCGAAATTCAAATCCCCACGGTTTAGGAGAACATAGGTCAACAAGCTCTGACAGCGGCCTTTACTTTTTTTTAGAATAGAGATACGTCTGCTAATTTGGTTATAATTAAACTGTTTCTGAAAAAAAAAAAAAAAACTTATTCTACTGTATGGAACTTCTTATCCAGAAACCAGTTATTCAGAATCATTTTTCAATCGATTAAATTCTTATCTTTTTTCAAAAGACAAAGGGCCAAGGCCCCTAGATCATACCTAACGCCAAGATGGCAGTGGCGGATTAATGCAAGTTTGTAGAGGGGCAGGGCGGTTAATTAGAAGATTGACATACACGTCCATTTTATGAAAGTAAAATAGGATCTTTTACATTCAATTCTTTATTACATTAACAAGCCCCCCCCCCCCGACAAAAGAAATTAATGTAATTTGCTTTAATCTGCCCTAGCAAGATGGAGCTTTTAAAATCAGTTTGAAAATTAATTAAGTTTGAAAATTAAACTGAAAATTAATTAAGTTTGAAAATTGTCAACTTTGTGTAACATACTTAAGAGTTATTTATTTCATATACTTTTTAATTCGGCATAAAATGTGTGTAATTCTACTTCATGTTTTTCAATTTCACGCGATTCTACATACTTGGAATTGCTTTGTTGCAAAGGAATGAATGATTTTATACCAAATACGGCAATTTTTTCAGTTTTTTATTAATATCTTCTAAAGTAATTTGATTTTTGAAATTTATGTCAGCTTATCAGGTTCCTTGGAATTTTCCGAATCCGTGGACACATTTCTCGAAATTCAAATCTCCATGGTTTAGGAGAAGATAGCCGAACAAGCTCTTGACAGCGGTGGCGACAGCGGGTGTTACTTTTCTTTAGAATAGAAAGAAAAGCATATAATGAATTTTTTTTTTTTTTTTTTTTTTTTTTTTTCATTTTTTGTGGGGGTTTTTTTTTTTTTTTTACCCATTATGAGTACTTAGAGACTAGAATTTAAAATGTAAGCAATCAGGTAAGGTGTTTTATTCACTTATTTTTTTATGACTAATATTTTTATTATTAAGTCTATGACTAAGTTTTGAAGAAGTTATCATACATTTACTGCTTCCTCTCTAAATATGATTATTATTTATATCGATCTTATTAGAATTTTTTAATATTTTTCTAGTATATTAACAGTTAATGTTTAATTATAATCGAAAATGGACTAAGATAAATGCTAGGTTCTATACTGTACTATTTACTAATGTAATAAATTTTATTATTATCTAAGAACAAATAATTTCTTATCTAATTACACAGATCTATAACTAATTTATAAAATATCTTATGATTGAAGTAAGTTTGTACGAATATAAAAATATTTTTGATTTAATTATAGCACTTTGTAATTATATTTTAATTTATTAAAGAGTTTACATTCTGTGTTTTTTAACAGAATAATTATATTCATTGCAGATGTGCATAAAGTGTATTTTAAGAGTCAAAATACAAGAAATGAAACCATGGAAGAAACAGAGGCTTCTTCACACCCCCTCCCTCTTTCCTCACTACCGTAAATCCCACGATTTTCAGGACTACTGGAAGTAGCACAACACCAAAGCCTTTGTCCTCATTCTCTTCTTAATACCTCTGCTCTTCAGATGAATTGCACGCATTATAAGCTACTAAAAGTATAGCATTATTGTGAATTACATGCATTAGTTATAACATACCATTAACTGAAGATTTCAAGGTTTTCAAACACCGAGTGAACAATAAGTAGCTATAGAAAATTCCATGTTGTATGCTTACTTCTTCCTAAAGGTATATGCCGTGAAACATGCCAATGCTCACTTTTCAATTTGGTGGGAAAAACTACTTTTTTTTTTTTTTTTTTTTTTTGTAGCAAACTACAACTTTTTTTCAAAAAATGCAGTAAACAACAAATATAACTACTTATTCACAAATGTAATTAGCTACAACTACTTTTGAAATGTAGTCACTACTCCGCTACTTTTTCACTACTTTTAGGAGAAATTTTTTTTGCTAAAAAATTCAATTTATATTCTGATTTTAGGATACTGATGATGATATAGTAATTAGGGAAAACTATTAATATCTAGAGATGTAACGAATAGTGATTTGGCCGAATAGCCAAATACCGAATATTCGGCCAATAGCTCAGGCCGAATACCGAATATTCGGCAAATAGTTTAGGCCGAATATTAAATTTTTAAAATTTCAATCGAATTGTAAATAAAATATCGCTTTTCAATTTTGTAATTAAAGACTAATTAAAATTCCTTTTATGTTATTTGTAGGTACTTAAAAACACACAACAGTATATTATCTGTAAAACTAAAGAAATCTTGGCCATGAAAAAAATAGCTTTTACAAAGTAAAACACTAATAACAGCATAATTATATTTTGAGATATTAATAATTTAATAAATATGCTATGGTAAATGTGATTAATCTGGTAACTATACACCCGGTCGCAGAAACCATGCGACACAGCAACACCCATTGCAGATTCTTGAAAAAGTCTGAAGACTATTTTAAGAGTTCGTATGGAACGATATCACCAACTGCACCAGTGATTTAATATAAAATCTTTCTCCATCCTTTTTGTGAATAATCATATTTTCATTCACTGCAAGCCCATTATGCTAACCTTTGTATCAACAGTTAAAATTACGACATATTTTTGATAAATTATGATTGTTTCAACAAAATATTTCTTAATCTTTTGGGTGAGTTTTTATTTTTCAACCAAGTTTTGTAATTTTGTTGCATTAAAATATGAAACATGTTTATAAAATTCATTAAAATGCTATTTGAAAAGTGAATTGGCCAATACTTCACAGAAAATTTTAGAAAAAAGGGGGGAGGGCCATAATTCTAAAACTGGTTGTCAAAATTATGTAACTGAACAAGAGAAATCTACACAACTTGAAATTGTAGGCATAATGAATGCTCTAAATTGTGCAAATGCTGCGTATTTGACACATAAGATGAATGTGCTGATTCAGTGGCGCACCCAGGATTTTAGTTTAGGGGGGGCTGAGCTGAAAATACTGCTGAACTCGGTTATAGTGAGATCGATAATAGTTACAACCCTCTTATACCGTCAAAATATTCTGTACCACTTGATTTGCCCATACAACACAAGCAAAAACTCATTATAGAGTCATAAATAATTATCTGATCTTTTGAGTGATATTGTACTGACTTTAACAGTGTTTCATAAACTCTCTGTAAGTATTTATTTAAAAACTGACATCTTTTTAGGTAAAAAATACTTTAGAAATAATTTGAAGACAAATAATAATAATAGTAATAATTCATTAGTGACAATTTTCATTTTTTTAAGTTTTTCACTTCAAACTTTCCACCTTTAGGGGGGCTTGAGCCCCCATAGCCCCCCCCCCCCCCCGTGGGTACACCTATGTGCTGATTTAATATGCATTTATGGGTAACCTGCAGTTTACAGGGATGTTAACTCCAACACTCGATTTGGGAGCACCCCGGGAGCAGAAAAAATTTCATTTGGGAGCACCTCGGGAGCAGAAAAATTCCATTTGGGAGCAGAAAAATTCTATTTGGGAGCAGAAAAATTCCATTTGGGAGCACCTCGGGAGCACAAAAAAATAGTTTCCGAGAGGAAAACTAAGATTCGAGATCAGAATTAACATGATTTTGGAGCATAAAATTGAAGATTTAGGAACACAATAAATGCATAGAAGAAAAGCAAAGTTTGCAAGCAAACACCATTTGCTAAAAGCAAAACACTATTTGAAAGCACTTTAGGAAAGCTCTGGAAAAAAAAAGGGGTGTATACAGGCTATGCTATCAGCAACTTGGTAAAAACAATACATGGATTTACATGGACGGAAGGAATTTTTTTTGTGTGTGTGTGTGAAACTGCTCTTTTTAATGGTTTTCATATAAATGCTAAATGGAAAGAGAGTGGGAGGGAAGTATTTCTTATATGCAATGGTACTTTTAATGCATGTTCGAAGGTTGTAAAAATACTAATATTTAAATGGTAGAATTAACATTTCTGCCGTTTATATCATTCTAGAATTATGTATTCAAAATTTAGTCTATTTTAAAATAAAGATTTTAATTACGGATCTATAAATGAAATTCGTAACACATTCTGAAAAATTTGCGGATGCACTTTGGCTGAACACGGGCCCAGGGGCGTCGCCCCGTCTGCCCCCTCTCGTAGAGCCTGCACACACACAAAAAGAAAAACAGTGGTGTAGTTTTAAGAAAAAAGGTTTAGGAACACTCGCAACTGAAGACTCAAAAATCATGCGTCCATGATGAAAAGTGAAGAACGCTTACTTTTGCAGACATAAGCTCGAATGAAAAAGTAGTGAGACGGCATCTCCCCGCTCATGATCTTCACGGGCCGAAAATGTCTAGCCCGGCCCGGCATTTAATCAAAATAAAAAATTCAGACCTGGTCCAGCTCGTATATTAATCATGATTTAAGGAAGGGGGGGGGGGAATCACAAGCCAATCGTTTGGTCTTGTCCAAATTTTAGGAGAGCAAAAATTTCGGAAAGGCTCGATTTTGCAAGCGCAGAGGACCGTCTTTAAGAGTATACGCTTGTTCCGGTCCATTCTAGAAAATGCTGAGGTCAGCCCGTGCCTTGAATGAATCGTGCTGCAAAAGCCTGGGCCCGCACAGATCTCTACCCCCTGCGACTACACCACTGGCAGCGCATTTCCGGATTATTTTGAAATGAAATATTCTATTAATTCAGACAGCCTAGATTCTGATTTCTAAACTGGTCATGCTTCCAATTTTCATTCTTGCTACGGGCCGGGTCATAAACCGTGATTTTCTAGGGGCTGGGACGTCACCGTAATATACTGTTTTCTTTACGGACCGGTCTGGTTTAGATAAGGGGCGGCTCTGCGGTACATGACACCCACTCCACCCTGCAAACGTAGAAAAAGACGTCCCTTTTACTTTTTTCAAAATTGCTTTTATGATTTTAAGTTGGAAATCGTGCCCCTTCATAAACAAAAAACGGTGCCCTTTGCGATGATTACTTGTTTGCCTATCTGGCCGGCCCTGATTGAGGTGACTAACAAAGCCCGACTGGTCCGATCCGGGGCGGGTAGAATGGCTTCGGAATGCAGCTTTCGTACGCAGTTTGAATCTTGCTTTACTGCTAAATAGCTTTCCATACGAGCTTTAAAAGATAAATGAGCGTGGCAAAAATTTAACAAAGAGTCAAAATGACGTATTCGGCGCAGACCGGCGCAAAAATCGGCTAAAAGCACAGTTCGGCGCAATATTTGTGTTTCGGCGCACCCTGAAAGAGTCAAAATGACGTATTCGGCGCAGACCGGCGCAAAAATCGGCTAAAAGCGCAGTTCGGCACAAGAATTTGTGTTTCGGCGCAACTCGGCGCAGAATTAACATCCCTGAGTTTATCTTGCAGACTATTTTTGTATTTTTAAATCTGCGTGGCAGACTGGTACAGAAAATTCTGCAACTGGGACTATACATAATCACATCATGTTTTGGGCTTGACAGCCTCTGAGAAAAACATATTTAGCAGCTTTTCAAAGCTATGTTTGTAATTGAGGATCTGAAAGAATTCCTCCTATCCAAACCCAATAAGGAAATTAGAAAATGAAGCAGCGTCGCCAAGTAGTAAAGTCTGCATTTTTGTAATATTATTAAATACATTAGATTATGTTCCATTTAGCATAAAATTCAATGACTTAGAACATTTTATAATTGAAATTAACATTTTAAAGTATAACTAAGCAATCTTTTTTTGTAAATGCATTAAAAAAAATAGTTCTCTCTTTGTTCTGAAATTATTCAGCTAAATATTTAGCAATATTCGGCCACAACTATTCGGCCGAATACCTGTTCAGTATTCAGCTTACCGAATATTCGGCCAACTGAGTATTCGGCCTACCGAATATTCGGCAAAACAGCCGAATAGGCCGAATACCGAATATTCGTTACATCCCTATTAATATCCTTATTAATTAACTACTAATTAGAGAAAGCTATTGCTCTAAAGAACAACTCCTGAATTTAGGTATTGCTGAAACTAATTAAGTTTTGATAAACTCTATGAAATCAAAATAAGTCATTTTTTATGGTCTAAACTTCATTCATTTGGAAGGCACGTGCCCCCTCTGGATCCATTAATGGGCCCTGCATTTTTAAGGCCAACGCTCATGTGAGTCTATTGTCATACGTTAGAATGACAATTCAAAGTATTCTTCAGTATCTTCTTACCGGATTCCTGATAAAAGTCTCCCCATTAAGTGCAACGCATGTTTTCGTGGTTTCACGGGTGAGCTTTTGTCAGCGTTCCAGACTGGTCATTAAAATCCCATAAATATTTCGACCCTGCAACATTTCCTCCTTTTTCACAAAAGCCTGCATGTACAAATTGACTATTAAAAAACTTTCCCCACAGCCTGGAGCGTATGACAAAGGACTCATAGGAGCGTTGGCCTTTATGAGGCTAACTCTTCTACTTTTTTTTCTTTTACACAATAGTGATACTTAGTGGCACTGCAGAAGTTTGAGGACTATGTTGGTACAAGGATATTTTTCAGCCAAGTGTCGGGAGGAGGGGGGTGGGGTGGAGGAAGGACATATGCTTGAAAATCACACTACTCAGATTAAGTATCAATGCAAATGGAAATTAAAGTTGTGCTACTTCTGGTTCTTCTCTGACATACCCAGAGTCTGATTATCATAAGAAAAAGGGGGGGCAATATCCCAAGACCCCTGAAAAATAGGAAGCCCCAAGTATTTTAATTATCTAGATCTGAAATTCATATATTAGGGTCGGAAAAATCTATTGCCTGACTTGCCCGGGGCATGTAAAATTTTCAGTTGGACATGCACTTATTTTTTGGCACATACCCAATCAGGCATGTAAAAAACAGACTTTATTTTAGGTTAGCTGCCTGACAGGCATGTAAGTTTTTAGATTTTTCTGCCCCTGTCATATATACTGAAATTATAATTAGAAAAAATGATTTTTTCCTGTAATATCTATTACATAATTGCCCATCATTAGATCAACTTGGAGATATATTTTTGGGGTACAGTAACCCCTCGTTATATCGCACTTGTCGGGAGACAAGAAAAGTGCACAATATATCCGAGGGCACGATATAATGGGTGGAGAGGGAGGAGGGGTTATATGATAAAACTTTAGTTTTATGAACATATTCTTTTATAAAATATGATAAAATTAATAGTATATGTACTGTAATAGAAGATATGCTCTTAAACTATAAAAATAGAAGTTTAATTTTTTATTTATATTTTATGTGCAAATACACATTTCATTTCCTGCCAGAAAAATGATCCATAGTCATTTGATTTGATTTTTAGAGGAAGAGCAATTGCACCACATGATCAATCACCTAAAGCGATGTTGCAGCAAGGGATATCTTAAGAATGCAAATTAGTTTTCAAAAAGCACTACAAACTACTGATTTTTTGTATCACACTACATATTCCACTACTATTTTTTTTTTTTTTTTTTTTTTTAATGTAGCGCGCTACACTACAGACTACAGAAAAAAGTAGTGACTACTGTAGTTTCGCTACTTGTAATGTATTACTTCTCACCCCTGAATTTTCAGTACAGTAAAACTTATCTTAAGGAACCAGAATAGTTTTTGCTTTTTCACAAGATGATGGTTTAATTTAACAGACCTCATATTCAAGAAAGAAATATTTTTGTTAAAGAAAAACTTCCCTTAAATAATGTGTTTGCTTAGCACAGATTTTATTGTTATGTTAAATAATCCGCCAGATGGAAGAACTGCAGATCATAAGCTTTTCCTTTCCTACAGAGCAAAAAAAAGTTTGATTCAAAAGTTGAAAAAAATGTGCATTCAGTATATGGAGTTCCTCCGATATTTTTAATTTGCTCTGGAAATTCGATAATTAACAAAACTCCCCGATTATTGTGTCTTCAAAATTTATTTATAGAGGCAGGGAGAAATTTTCAATCTTCATCCTTTTTGTAAATGACAATCTTTTACTGAGCATTCCTTTATTGAAGTCTCCAATACCTAATGATTAAAAATCAACCCTTATTTTACACATTTATTTTTTAACTGAATTTAGTTCTTTAAATTCATTTATGGTTTTCTGCAAGTTACAATTGATATTTTAAGTTAAAAGATGCACATTTAAAATGTATTCGCGAAATATTTATTAATGAAAATTATAACTGGCAGCTTGTGCAGACAGCCATGTTGTAACATGGTATTTTATTACTTTAAAATGGGTATTAGTTACTACTGCAGTATTGTGTATGATTATCATTCTAGTTGCAACTACAGTTTATGATTATTACTCCATAGATAAAGTACTTGGACCAGGGGCGTAGCCACGGGGGCGGGCTAAACAATTAAATAGACCTATTTTTATTTTTTAACTTCTAGTTTAAACAAAAATTATTTTTGATTAAAGAAATTTAATGCATAACCTTAAAATTTCTGTTATGCATAATGTGCATAACCTTAAAAACCTGTATAAAACTACAAAAGAAAGAATTATAATTTCATTATAAATATTTAAAACTGATTTACTTTTTATTTCTTAATCTCTAAAAGTAATTTAACTTAAAATAACACTAAAAATGACAATGTAAATTAACTTTAAATGATTAAAACAGAAAAAAAGGAATTAAACCTATGCTTGGAAAAAATAATTCATCTATCATACGTATCTTATCAAAAGTCATGATTAAAATTTATTTGCTTCTGTCAGTAATGTACACATAAAAAGAATATTTTAGCTGTTCATATTCTAAGTAACATTTTTTCATGTACATACATGTAAAGATATTTAGTTTTTGTAAATTATAAGTCAATTATTAAAAAATACTTTAGTGATCTGTGAAACATGTTTGCAACTTATTTTGTGATGTCATTATATTAAAAAAATGAAAAAAAAAAAACACACTTAATAATTAAGTACATGTTTAGTGCCGGATAACTGATATCCAGCAAAATCAATATCTGTTACATCCCTAGCATTTAACAAAGAATATTGCTTAGTTTATACTTCAGTATCTAAATTTTTTATTATAAAATATCCTGAGACATTGAGCTGCATGAAACATAATCATAATGTGTTTAATAATATTGCAGAAATAGACTTTTCTACTTGGTGACATTATAAAACAGCCAGGTATAATTCTTTTGAATTAAAGCACTGATAATGATATTTTCAGTTTTCTGATAAGTGGTGCAACCAGATTTCATGTTAAGGTCATTAAGAAATATAAATTATAACTTTTAATACAGTGCACTCTGGTTATCTGGGCCACATCAGGTCTAAAGCAATTTGGCCCAATTAAACAGCTGCCCCAAAAATCAGAAGTTTATGTTTCACTCTTGTTGTACATAAACGCATACATACTGTTGCACCAGTATCTGAAGGGTCAGAGATTGTTCCTTGACCTATCACTAAAGACTGCTGAGTACATAAACATAATCCGTGGTTCCAAAAGTCTTCTTGTCAGTGGCTAGCACTTCCTGCTCTGCACCACAAATATACAGTCAACTCTCAATTAACCAGGACAGCTCAAAAAAAAAAAAAAAAAAGAGAGAGAGAGAAAGCTTTAACTTTTATTCATTTCAAACAAAATATGTTGCTCGAAAATCGAAAATTTGCTTAACCAATTATTGCATTACAATCAACCAGCACTTTGAAAAGTTTTTTCTTTTTTTATGTTAAAAATTGGGTCACTGAGGTCTTTGCTTAATTAATTGGAGAACGAAGATGAAAGTACACTCACTGAAAAAAAAATGATGTTAAGAAATCTGCACATTAAAATTTGTCAGAGATGAAGAAATATAAAACAAAAATACTTCAGTCACTTCATTCTTCACAAAATAGTAAGGTAAACTGTGTTTTTACAGGTTTTTTTTTTTTTTTTTTTTTTTTTGGGGGGGGGGGGGGGGTATTGTACTCTGATTGTAAATCTAAATAATATTAAAATTTGTGATCATTATCTTTTTTTTGCATGGCAAAATACATAATTAATGCCATGCCCTACTGTATAATAATTTTACATTTTTTTTCAAACATTTTCATCAAAATTTGCATTAGGATTATCCTGGATATTTGCTTAT
>JAWZYV010013542.1:0-114023 GCA_038373885.1 Cheiracanthium punctorium | reverse complement strand
AGCCTTGTCTAAAAAAAAACCAGACTTCTGGGGTCGCACATCCCGTATGTCTCGGAATGGGTGCATCCTCTATAAATTTTTCCGTAAATACTGGTCCCAGTCCTCTGCTCTTTCTTCCTCCCACTTTCTTTTACAGGAAATGGATAGATTCATTTCGTCTCCTCAGGACCAAGTGGAAATCTTTGCCCATACGTTTAGTCACTGATCAGCAGGAACCTCTTCCAATTGACTATGGTGTTCAAGATACCGACCCTCTTAATCACCCTTTCTCGCTTATGGAACTGAAGCTTGCTGTACATTGCATTAGGGTTACCACACTGGGTGCAGACAATATCAGCACCTGCTTGTTTAACACTTTGAGGCCCAACCCTTTCCCAATGCTGAAAAAAGGGCAGCCGTTGTTGTCGCGATCGAAACGTTCAGCTGTCGTCAAAAAAGGGTCTCTAGATGTGTGGCACGCGATGAACGTTGCGATCGTCCGCCATCTTGCTGGTAGTTAAGTCGAGCGATGGCAATGGCTGCCTTTTTTTCAGCATGGGACAATCGATCCAGCTGTTTTCGCATTCTTCCATTTTTCAGCAGATGTCAGTGCTGTTAAAAATAATCGTGACCATTTTTTGATGGGAAAGGACGTGTTAAAAAGTAAAGAATTCTCATTGAGCTAGGTCACCCGCAACTATTTTTATAGAAATCCAATCTATTCTTTGTGACTGGCAACAGTCAAAACGTCAGAGTTGGGTGTTCCCAGAGTGGGATCACTGCGCATTAAAGGGTTAAACAAGAACCTTTGGTTCAAAGTAGCCCGGTTGCAAACATTCTTTTTTTTTAAGGGGGGGGGGGAGGCCCAAAATTGCAAGTGTTAAAATTTTATGAATGAATGGATGTGAACTTATGAAGCGAATGTTTAGAATGAACTAAAATATCACTTTAATGGTCGTAGCACAAAGATAAATTGTAATGTTTAGAGACAGTGTTTCAAAATGGATTGTTTTATAAAGCTGTGTGTTTTCTATAATAATTGGAGTGTTCTATACTTTAAGAAATGTATATTGGATGTAATTTTTACAAAAATACTTTTTACTTATATTCATTTTTTTGCCCTAAATAAACAAGAATCACTGGACATTATTACAGTACTGTGTCATGCTTTACAGAAATTATTGTTACAGTGCAGTACAATAATTATTACTGTACAGTGCAGTTTATTTAAAAGTTGCACTTTATGGATATGGATAGTTTGTAGTTGCACTACAAACTATAAATTTGGTGCATTTACAATACTGTGTAGTATTATGTTGAATAACACTGTTTTTATTTTAATACAATGAAACCTCCTGTAAGGGACACCTCCGAATAAGGGATACCTCTATTTAAGGGACAGTTCTGTTGGTCCCAGTTCCTTTGAATAGTTACCTTAATGTATTTACCTCTGAATAGGGAACACTCTATTTAAGGGACAATAAAAAAGTTTCAAAAGGGGGCCGTAAAATGTTTCAAAAATAAAATATAAGTTTCAGTGGCAAGTGAATCATAGTTTTGTGACGAGAACAATGAATGAAAATTTAAAGATAAACCCCAAGGAAAATTTTCCCACTTTCAGTGACAAAAGTGAAGATTATTTTTGTACTAAATAAGTAGCCATGCCAAGCGGAAGTGAAATTCACATCACCTCTTTTCTCTAAAGGGGTCACTTCTGTCAAGGGAACATGTGTGCAAACAACCAAAGCCATTTTAGTTATTTAACCCTTTAACGCGCAGTGTTCCCGCTCTGGGAACACCAAACTCTGACGTTTTGACTGTTGCCAGTCTCGAAGAATAGATTTGATTTCTATAAAAATAGTTGCGGGTGGCATAGCTCCATGAGAATCCTTTACTTTTTAGCACTCATTTCCCATAAAAAAATTGTCACGATTATTTTTAACAGCTCTGACATCTGACGAGAATGCGAGAACGAGAACAGCTGGATAGATTGCCCAATGCTGATAAAAGGGCAGCCGTTGCCATCACTCGACTTAACGACCAACAAGATGTCGGACGATCGAAACGTTCATCGCGTGCCACACGTCTAGAGACCCCTTTTTTGACGCAAGCACAGCCAGCTGTCATCAAAAAAGGGGTCTCTAGATCTGTGGCACGCGATGAACGTTTCGATCGTCCACCATCTTGCTGGCAGTTAAGTCGAGCGATGGCAACGGATGCCCTTTTTTTTCAGCATTGGAAAAGGGTTGCGCCTCAAAAGGTTAAAGACTAACCCCAGCCTCAGCTTTTACAAAAGTTTTGAAGGATGGGAAATTACTGGAAAATGTCAACCCTCTTTTCAGCATTTGCTAGAGGGAGTTATTCTTTTTTTTTTTTTTTTTTTTTTTTGAAAACTGCTTTTCAGTACATCAGAGAAAAGGGGATCAACACACTGGCAAAAAAGCAGCCAGTTTTGGTGCAATCAAAAGGTTATATGCATTCAAAGAATTCCAAATGCAGTTTTCAGTATTGGGACGAAAACTGTTAAGGGCATTCAATCATTGTCAGTTCTTGCTAAGATTGAAGAGCATAAAGGCTGTATATATAGTTTTGTGCTCGAGTCATTGAATTACATCCACTATCCAGCATAGCATCAAAGAGAAAAGGATAACATTAAAATAAAAAAAAAAGTTAATGTAATCAAATCAGCAGAAGTTGAAAAGCTTAGCTTGCGAGACTTAAATCAGAAATTTAGGATAAACCAAGTCATGCACTGAAGCTACTTCAAACTTAATGGTAAACCTAGCTTCACTAAAATTACAAAATTACTGTGGCTATGCTACTTATTTATGCAAAATTTCTTTAAAGTGCAACCTAGATTTCCATATGCATATTTTTTACTATGCACCCTCTGAATAAGGGACACCCCCTATTTAAGGGACGAAATGTCTGGTCCCGTGGGTGTCCATTATTGAGAGATACTACTGCTCATTGTTTATTCATTAGTTTATGTGGGAAATGGTAATAATATGATTGTGTATGTGTGTTTAGTGTTTGTTCTCATCTCAAGATCAGCAGAATGATGCCACAGGTAAACTTTTTGTATTATGCGAGGTGTCGCTCACGTGATTTTTTTTTTTCCCCTTCCGGTTGCCGTCGTGACAGTTTCGTGTATACTTTTTTGTTTGGTCTAAAGATGTGATTGAAGCTCTACATTTTTTTCTTCTATTATACAGTTCGCACCGGTTATAACGCACCTGGGATATAACGTACCTAGAAGCTAGGTCCCGATTGAAGTCCTATATTTATAATGTTATTTAACTTCCGTTAAAACGTACTTATCAAAAGTTCGTACTTCGGTTATAACGTACTTTTTATACCTAAGCCAAAAATAAAATTTTGCTTTTCTTAGGAATTTTATTTCTTTGCTCTCAGAAATTTCAGTACCTTCAAAAACACTCGTCGTCAGTTTTCAGATTCTCTAGCGACAGGGGCGTAGCCAAGGGGGGGGGGTTAGGGGGGTCATACCCCCCCCCCATGAAAAATTTTTTGCCATACAAAATGTATATTCTTCACTACATTATCACACGCACGTGTATACATATATATCAGTTGTAGTAGTCGTAACCCCCTCCCCATGAAAAATTTCTGGCTACGCCCCTGTCTAGCGAGATGAATTGTGCATGAACGAAGGGAGCGATCTTTTATCTTTTTTAGCCTGCTAGGTAGGGCTAAGAACAAGACCCTGTTTTTTATTTGTCCTTCATCAATGTAAATGTAGGAAGCTGAATGCTGATTACAATCAAATAAATAAACAAACTAATAAAAAAATACTTTTTAATCATCAAACAAGCCCTTTTGGCTAATACAGCACTTATGCTATTCACACACTCAAAATCTATAGAACACCCCACTAACTCTTTTATATTTTCACGTAGTTAATAAATTTTGCGCGTGCAACTTTTTGCAATGCATTTTAAGATCATGAAATGTCTCGTTTTAAATAAAACCAGTGAGTTTATTGGAGTCAGTGACTAACCTGATCCCACAAATGCCTTCTGAAAAGCCCTATGCCCTATCTATAATGATTCTGATGATAGTGAAGATGAAACAGAGGAGCCCATACCAAGCATACCCGACGCATTCAATGCTGCAAAAACATTATCACGATTTTTTGAATGCCGAAGTGATGATGCAGAGACTCTACAAAAGTCTATTATGGATATCCAAAACGGTATTTTAAAAGTAACATCTGCCCATTTAAAACAAAAGAAAATTGTGGATTATTTATCTCAATAAAAATTATAGTATAAGTAATAAAGAATTTTCTCTGTTTAATTTAATTTTTAAAAAAATCAGACCTGTTTAAAGCACATATTACAATGAAATTATGAGCCCACTTTCTTTTTTCTTTTTCTTTTGTGTGTGTAATACCGAATCTTACCGGCGTTACTGCTTATGACGGACTTCGGCTACAACGTACTACTTTTAGGTCCCGCGAGAGTACGTTATAACCGGTGTCTACTGTACTACTAAATAAAGTGTGTAATACAGTCCATTATCAACAGTGTTCAAATCATTATTGTGTTTCAGAAGTCCTATCAGAATATACCTATTTTATAATGTGAATTTTTCACTTATGCGAAGGGTCTTGGAACACATCCCTCACGTAAGTCACGCCCCCACTGTATCTTAATTACTTGTGGTAAGCAGGTATGTCGCAATGAGCTGTAAAGGTTGAAGGGTTTGCTGCAAAAACTGAAGGGTTTGCTGCAAAGGTTGAAGGGTTTGCTGCGAAGAAGGAAATATCTCCAACTATTCAGGTTTCCAGGAAAAGAAAAAAAAAAAAAATGTTTGGGTAAAGTGACCAGACGTCCTGCTTTTGGCGGGACAGTCCTGATTTTTTACCTGTGTCCTGCTGTCCTCACCGAACCCTAAAATGTCCTGCTTTTCCATTCCTGTCCCGCCAAAGTCCTGCTTTATGAAAAATAAATAAATAAATGTGAAATAAATTCACATGAAAATGATTATGTTATTTACTAAGTTTCTTATCATTTAACACCAGTTTTCTTTCATATAATGAAAATGATTGTTTTATAATATGTATTAATACATACCTATAATCAATGGATGGTGATTCTATAGTTATGGTTAGAAACAAACTATTTTGGAAAATTTATACAAAAATTACCAATAAAATTATTCGAAATCTAAGGCCTATTTATTTTGTATATTCGCTATATTTTTTCAACTCATTTTTCTCATAAAAGTAGAAAATCAAATTGTGAGTAGAGAGAAAAAAAAAAAGAAAATCATGGGGAGGGGTGTTCGGGATTAATTTTTACCCCTCCCGTCTCTGCTGTATAGAAGTGTCCTGATTTTCGGTTCAGAAAGTGGATCAGGGCAGTCGTCTCTCTATTCTGTTAAAATATTTCTATTTAGAGCCTAACAGTAAATATGCGATCTGTAGCGAATTCAAAAAGCAGATGTCGAGAGGTAGGCTATAATTTTACTTCAGCTTCATAAACGTTCATTTTCTCTTTGTCCAGATTAAAAAAAGGGGTTATATAAATATACACATAAATTTTATGGGGGGGTGGGGGTAGGTGTATGGCTTTTGAATTTGCTTTAGATATTTCTTTAAAACTGGATTTAAGTTTTTATTTAAAAAATTGACGCGAGGACATCTGATTCGGATTGGGTATGATATCGATATCAAAACTGATGGGGAGACTGTGCTGGACATCGTTTTGATATTTCAGGAGATGACGGCCTTTAAAATTACGGAAAAATCGATATTGATATTTATGATGACCCCCTAATTTAAATAATTTATTTTAAATCGGCCCTTCAAAATTTTCATATTGTCATTTTGTGTAAGAAATTAAACCGAAAGTAGCCTTAAGACTCACTTTCGAAAAAGTATGCCAGTTTCATATTTAAAATTTTTTTCCCTGTAAAAGCGAATCATGTCACACAACAATAAGTTCTAAAATTTCTTTTAAATTTGTTTTTTTTACAAAAAAAAAACTAATTAGTAATTTACAAAACGAAAGTAGGAAATATGGCAAGTACTCAAATACTTTTTTGAGTGGTTGCACGGTCTGATGGTAAATGCTTTTTAAAAGTTCGGCGCCCAAGGCCAGTGCCGGATCTAGAGTTGGGCAAGCCGGGGCCCCTCCTGCCCCGGGCGCTTGTTGCAGGGGGGGGGGCGTCAAATCGTCTAAGAGACAAAGAAAACTTGACAAAAAAATAAGGTGGAGGGCGCCAAAAAGGTATGTTGCCCCGGGCGCCAGTTCTGCACGGTCCGCCACTGTCCAAGGCATCCCCATTGTGCAGATTTTCCATAACACAAAACACTCGATGTAAATACTGAAAAATGTACAGAGAAAAATAATATGATAATTTGGGTAAAAACAATCTTAGTCAAATGCGAAACCGTAGTTAATAATAATAAAGTAAGGAACTATAAAAAAAACTAATTAATTGATTGTTTTAGGAATAATTTCATTGAACTAACTATCATGTTTAGGTTAAACTTCAGAAGTGGGCGTCCTCAAACTTTTTCCCTTAAGACTACATCGCTGCTTTACGCATTATCCTGAAAACGCACACATGGCGACTTTGTCAGAGTGGCGCGAAAATAACTTCCGTTTCCACTGGTATTTTACGGACAGTGGCATAACAGTAGGATGGCAAGACGGGCAAATATCACTGGTTCCCGGCCGGAGCTGTCCCCTCAACACGAGACTGTAGCAAGCTCATTACTTTTACTGAAAAGAAATATATATTAAAATTTTTAATTGTATTCAATTAATTTAAGTTACCGACTGAAGTACATAAAATAAACAAACATACAAAAAATATGTATCAAATTTAAAGGTATCAGTGAGAGAAAGTAATATCTCTGTTTTGTAACTTTTAGTAATAAAGGGGGCCCGAGCAATGAGCTTCCTACGGGCCACAACGCAGTGGCGGCCCGTGGTCAAAACTGTTAGTGCAGCCGGAAGCAAATGAGCTCCCCCCCTTCCTCCCCACAGGAATGGAAAATCTTTGTCACTGAATTCGAAAACTGGCGGATTAAGCCCTCACCGAGGAAAAAGAAATTACATAAAAAATGCAAGAGATCCTATTTTACTTCCATGAAATTTACATAAATTTCAACCAGCCGCTCTTATCCTCAAAACTGCATTAATCCGTGTTTGATTCGAAGTTTTTCCTTAGAATTTTCTTTTGTAACGATAACTTCAGAAGGAAAGGAAAAAAAAAAAAAAGAAAACTTACTTATTTTTTATAAGTCAAATCAATCTTCCTTTCTTTTAAACTTGCGAATCGGTCAGTGATGTCCTCATAAAAAGGCGTTGTTTTAATTCAGATATCAATAATTTTAAAAGCTCTTTAAAATTTCCCATGTTTAAAGAATTTTCTCGCTCGCCATGTCCTCTAAATGCCAGTTCTTGCTTACTTAAAAACAATACTGCTTTGATGGGTCATTGTCCATTCATAAGCGTCTATTCAGGCTTACCTTCTTGATAAATTCAGCAATATAAAGTCGAGAGTTTTCCGAACATATATTCTCCGTACCCCTCCCTCACTTCTCCAGCCAATCAGTCAGCCGAATTCACTGCAGCCGTCGTTTGAAAATCTTTAATCAGCTGTACTTAGCTACTAACTCCCTATGCCCGAGAGACTGCTTACAAACTAGTTGCCATGGCAACGGTGCTGCCAATTTCTTTATCAGCTATGAGGGCTGTACCAAGTCTCACAGTTGAATTGCGGGAAGATTAAAGGGCTTTTTTCTGAATGAGCGATCCGGCAGTTACTACAACACGTTGTTTTTTGTTTTAGATTTTTTTTAAATTTATCATAGAAATTCCATAATTCTAATCTGAATTTAAGAAAGTTAGTAGAATAAATTATTTTAAAGTATGTGTTGATAATTTCAAGTGCAGACCGGCTGTACTTGCTGTATCCCACGAGCCGCCACTGTTACAACGATGTAGTTACGCCACTGTTTACGGATATGCTTTTTTCATGAAGATTTCGAGGCTGGCAATTGCAAACTGATCGACTGTCTTATATTTTTAAATATTGTCTTTTTATTTAGTGTTCTTGGGTGGCGCGGATTGATATGGAATGGAAAAACAATCATTGGAAGGTAGAACCGGGTTCATCCACTGCCTCCTAGATATAGAAAGCCTAACCACTGCTACGTCACGAAGCCTTTACGTCATCATTTGGCCTTTCAAATCGTTGTCATCACAGTTTAATTTTCATAAAGTAAACATATTTAAAATTTCTGGTGAATTTACTCTCATAACAACAAAATAGAAAATTTAATTTTAAGAAAAAGGGCAGTTTTAACTGTAACTAATTATATAATGTAATAAGGGAGTAGATCACAATGAATTGTTTTGTATCACAAACGTATTTTAATTTTTATCTTTAGCTTAAGATACAATTTAATATTTGTAGCATTCACCAGAAAACTGAAATAGTTTTACTTTATGAGAATGAAAGTGTGGTGACGTCATTACTTGAAGGCCTAATGGTGACGTCAAAGCTTCAGCGATCAAACTTTCTGTATCTAGGAGGCAGTGGTTCATCGTGATTCTAGCAGGCCAACGTGCGCACTCCGAAAGAGGCCTGTGGACGTTTCCTCATTGGCTAGATTCGGCCGTTAGGTGACGTATCTAAGTGCTGGAACCAATAAGTGAGCATCCGTATAGGCCTCTTTGGATGACTCATCGGAGTGCAGAAGCAGGCCCGGTAGAATCACAATGGTCCCGGAATAATTCAACCTAGATTAAAGTAGAGCTAGCAGGATACAAAAAGGTTTTAGGATATCAAGTCACATCGCAAAGATAAAAGACACCAATTTCTAGAAAAGACTTTATTACTGCAAGTTCCTGTAAATCCAGGGTAGAAACTGAAAGACCTTCGTGAATATGGTGTACCTCCCTTGCAGGCCGCACTGCCCTTCCACCCCGAAGCTGACCAGTCCTTCCAGGGTGTACCTCTGCGCCACGCCGTCGTAGAAGACCAGTGGCGATCCGCTGTCCCCTTCGCAGGCGCTCTGCCTGGCGTCCGCGTGGCCCGCGCAGAACATGTTCCCGGTGATGGGCAGAGTTATGTTCTGCCTCCGGTAGGAGTCGCGGCAGTCGTCGTTCGTCAGCACCGGAAGCTTGGCCAGGAGGAGTTCGTCGGAGGGGGCTTCCCGCTCGGTGATGCCCCAACCAGCCACCTGTTGGGACACGGAAGAGGACTGAGAACACTTTATAACGGACCTATGTACGATTGTATGTTCTGTGCGTCGATATTTTGTCATTAAGGATCCCCCCCCCCCCGAAATGAAAGTGGCACCACATGTTGTATGTGAAAAGGTTAATCCCTAGTAGCACAACTAGTCCAAAAGACGTTCAGAGACGTATTTTGAACGCCTTTTAAGCAAGTTGTGCTACTAGGGATGGTATCTACTTATACAGGGGGATTCTTAACCCATTAAGCGCCAAAGCTCCCGTTACGGGAACACCTACTACATATTTTTTTTCTTAAAATATTTTAACGCAATTTAAGAAATACACATTTTATATAAACATTTACTGTATAGGGTGTGTTATATATTTTTATCAGAACAATATATTTTAATTTAATGTTTTCTTTCTAATTTTTAAAAAGTGAAATTTTGTCTTTACGACTGTCTTATATAAAACTACCGTTCAACAATAAAGAAAGGTTTGGAACTTCACCAGCTGGTTTCGTACATTTATAGTATATACATTTAGTATATACATATAGTATATACATATACATTATAGTATATACATATTTCGTACATTTATACGATGCGCGTATGTCCGCGCGTGATACTCACGTATCCGACTTTTCCCGTCATGAGGTTCTTGGCCGTGGACTCGGCGCTGGGCAGGCAGACTGGCTGGACTCTGACCGAGTAGCGTATCCTCGGCTGGAACATCAGGAGGCCGATGTCCGACTCGAGGGTCGTGTTCCGGAAATCGGGATGGACGATCACGCGAGTGCTCTGGAAAAGACAGAAGAGAATTAAGGCCTTATTACAACATAGGAATTTTCGTGCGATTGGGTTGCTGCAACCAGTTGCAGAAACCTTTTCCTGGAAATTTCCCTCGGTTACCTAGGGAACAGTCCACTCCAACTTTTTCGTTTAGAGGCGAAAAAATTGCAGGTTGCTGGAAATCCAGCCAATCGTAGTGCTTCGTATTTCTACGTCACAACACAATATGGCGGAAGAGTCAGCGTCAGCCATATCGTTCGTAGTGAAAGGGATGAGCGTGTGCGAAAACAAAATGTCCGTGAAATGGAATATCGACATGGAATTAATTTGATTGAAGAAAAGAAAAATAAATATCAATCCGAATCCGAAGATACGCGAGGCATAAGCAACCAACGATAGGCTATTTATAATTACATGCTCTAGCAGCCGCCAATTCGGTGAATCTCTGACGTTTGTGAACACAGCAGGGTTTGCTTACCATGGCAACCCTGCGTGCTCATCTGGGCTCCCTGACATGCGGGAATGAATTGCAGCAACTGGTTTTTGCAACCAAAATTGCTCTAAATTTTGTCCGTGTAATAAGGCTTTCAGACAGACTCTGCGATTGTCCAGGGCCAACGCCTCCTAGATACAGAAAGCCTTACAATTCCTATTTCACCAAGCTTTGACGTCATCACTAGGCCTACATTTAAAAGTTTTATTCTCGCAAAATAAAATTATTCAAAATTTCTAGCGAATTTACCCATGAATTGCAATCTGATATTATATAAATGTGAAAGTTTGTTTGTTCGTCCGGGAACTCCTCCCACACCGGTCGACCGATCATCTTGAAATTTTGCACATGCTTGTAAAACGATATAAAATACTCCGTAGGCTGCTTTAAAATTCTGGAAATCCACCCGTTCCCTAATTTTTTACGATTTTTCGCAATTTTCAGGGTAGAAAGCTACTCAAATGTCCGATTTCAGTACATTAACTAACTAAACCATAATCCTACGTTGCGTAATTTATCCCGCGGTAGTTTCAACAAAAGGACTGCTTGAACTTTTTGACATTTTGTTTTCGCATAGATAGTTACGATTATATTTTAGTAAAATATTCGTTTCCTACCGTGCGAAGAATGGGCACGCAGGTATTATTTTAATAATTTGAGATAAAAAAGTATAATTTTACAAGAAATGGCAATTTTTAACCGTGACTAATTCCATCATATGATAAGGAAATAGATCATAATGAATACTTTTGTATGAGAAAGGTATTTTTATTTTAATGTTTGATTTAAGATATTTTCTAATATTTGTAGCATTCACCAAAAATTTTAGTAGTTTTACTTTGTGAAATTGAAACTGTGATGACGTCACTTCCGTAGGCCAATTGATGACGTCAAAGCTTGGTGACGTAGGAGTTGTAAGGCTTTCTGTATCTAGGAGGCGTCACCAGGGCCCGGATTTTAGGCTCTCAGAAATCTTATATTTTCCACTTTTAAAATTTTACAACAAACAAAATTACAAAAGAAAAAAAAATGTTAATTTTTTAAAAGATTATAAAGTATGAACGACGAAATTAATTCAGATTTTCCCTTGAAAAAATGTCACTAATTTCAATTAATTTAAAGCTATAATTTTTTATTTTTTTTTTTAAAGATCTTTGAGTTGCTCTATAGTCACTGATGTCATCTGCTTCATGGACATCACTTACAGGGTGGTCCTAAATGTCAAAAATGTAAAGGGTGATACAGGGAATCAAAACGGCAGTGGTGGCGCTAGACTTTCTCCGACGGGGGGTCACCACTCCCCGACGAGGAGGCACAAATATACATGTACATATGCTAAGTGGCGTATCCAAGAGGGGGCTTTGACCTCCCTCTTGAATGACATTTTTGTCACCAAGTATGGAAATTTGCAACTATTTGCACCACTTGAAAATATTTTACTTTAGAAAGTGATTTGTTCACAATAAATCATTTTCTAAACTAAAATATCCAGGATCCAGATAAGTTTAGAGGAGATGGAGGACAATATAATGTTTTGTATTATGAAATATCTCCAAGAATCGGATCGACATACATAATCGGACACCCAGGCTCCGGATATACCACTGCACAATCTTTCCTAGTAGATTATTATTTAAACTGACCCTAGTTAACGTACCTCAAAATCCTTTTACATTACACAAATATTTCCCCAAGGCCTCAGTAAGCAAAAAATTTCGGTGGGTGGAGGGGATCTGTAGTGCTAAAATTAAATTAACTGATCTCTAGAATCAACGCAAATAAACTGATAATGCATTTACTGAAATTTTGGAGGGGGCGGGGGTCAAACCCACATGATCCTCTCCCCTGTTAACGGCCTTGCACGTTTCTGTAAAATCTCGAAAGCTACTTTTAAGAGTTCTTCAGGTTAACGCTTAAAATATTTCATATGAATGAAATTCTTTGAAAAAAGTTCAGCGAAGAAAGTTCTACGCATCCCCCCCCCCCCCGCAGAAAAAATATCAGAAACAAAAGTTTTTTGTGCAAGAATATTGATGTAAACTCACTGAAATTTTTTTTATAAATTAAGCATGACTAAATTTGCACGCTTTTACACAAATTGCAGTTATTTTTATAAAATTAAGAGATATATGTAAATTTAATTACAGTTTAACTTAGATATCTCGAACATCGAAATTCTTGATATCTCAATGAATGTGTTTTCCCTTACAAATTGAATCCCGCCCCACCAGTGGCATCTGGGAGACGGAAAGTGCCTGGTTCGAAACTAGGTCCGTCCGCCGACCTAACCGTTCAGAGTTTTCCGAAACTTTGCATAAATACGGGTTAGGACCTCTTAGAAAGTCCGCCACGGAGGGCAAACCCACCCCCGGCCTAGATCCCTAGCGTAGATAATTGGCCGTAATCTCCATTTACAAACTGATTCCCTTTAATTTCAACTCGTTATCTCAAAAAGTCTAGTGTTTCTGGCCAACATGTTTTGCCATAAAAATATTAATCGAATTGTTATTTTATGCAATATTAATATTTTAAATCACAATAAAGTTAGAAAAATGCTATTGAAATGTTTATAGATAGAACCACGTTACAAAAAAAATTTTCTTTTGAGAAAAACGATTTTGAAGGCGCGCAGTAAAGTGGCATACCGAAACTTTTTCGCTTGTTTCTACGGCTTTAAAATGATTCTATTTCCAAATAATTCATGTGGTGATAGTACTTATTGAAAGCTAAAAGATGGCACCGTATCTCAATTTCGAAAAGAATTGTTGTGAAATGTACCCCTGGAAGCTTCAGTTAATAATAATAATAATAATAATAATAAATTATAAAAATCTCCGAAAGAGAACGTTATTGTTTGCGCTATTAAATTTTTTTATAAAGTCAAGCACTCATGAAGAAAATTAACCACTTTCTTTTAAAATCTAAAATAAAAAATATCGTGAGAAAAATATAATCGGTCAGCTTATAATTTGCCAAGACACACAAAAAAATAATTATTTTTAGCGAAACTAACCTTGATAAAAATTCACTTTTTTGTAATACTCCAAGATAGTTTTGAACGAGGTTTCCACAAACGTGATGAATGATTTTATAAAGCAAGCTCATTTACTAATAATTCATAGTGAAAGTGTCACTTTTAAAATTTCAACATTAACAAAAAAGAGTTTAATTAATAAGGCGAATAATAAACACAATATTAATCTGTTTAAAAGTTAATGAGTTGAATTCTGATCCATATAATTCTGTAACTCAAAAATCAGTTTAGAACACATACTATTAGTTTATTTCAATAGTTTATATTAATGCTGGTGCCATCCAGGGATTCAATAGCGATTTGTATAAAGATTCAAAATAAGGGAAGTTGCAGTGGATTACGATACGCCACTGAATATAACATACAAATCTACACGCAAATAAAAAACTTTTATTGAATTTATTTTATTTACTTATTTTACAGGATAAAAGTGAAATTTTCGGAAAGACGATATAGACGCTGTATACCATAATTTTTATTTACTTTGCAGTAAAATAACTGAATTAAAATTCACAAAAGTTAGTTATTTTTTCCACAACGATATAAAAATTAAATTGTCAGTCAAGATTAATCAGTTTCCTTTAACTTATATTCCATTTTTAGATCTATCCACAGCCATCTTCATACTAGACTGGAGAAGGCTTTGGTCTATCAGAGGGGGCTGGTTATTATTATTATTTAATTTTTTTTAGGTTTTCTTTTTTTACCCCAAGCAAAATGAAATAAATTCTAATTCCCTTGCAGCTGTTAATCTTCTTGGTGTGCATAGCTATGAACTCTTAGCTAAAGAGGGCCGGTTAATCCAGTTAGATTTCTCTATATAGTGCGAATTCTCACTCGTTGTATATGTATAAGTATGTTACCAAATAAACAAACTATGTATTTGACTAATTCTTAAATTAAAAAAATAAAAATAAAAACAAATCTTACTGCTAATTTTTTATAAAATTAAAGATTAAATCGTGCATATTGTGTTCGATTGAATCTATTTATAAATAAAAAGTATATTTAGAATTTATTCAAATTTGCCATCTAAGAAACAGAAAAGTATTAATTTTTTTATTTTATTCGGAAGAAGTTAAAAGTTAAATTATCTAATTAACCACTTAGTTATAAAAATATCTTTTTACTTTCTCAACAGTTATAAGAGTTCAAGTAAGGATTACTGTGATAAAATAATTTTAAAGACATAGAATACTTATTTCATAAATTCCATAACACACTAACTTATAAATAAATAAAATACGAACAGTTTAAAATATTTCTAATTAAAATGAAAATTTTTAGTTAAAGCGTTTAAATATTCATAGGTTTATACATATTTTGAATGCCAGAGATGATGAACTGTAAAATAATTTTATAAATATTTTGTCATTATTCAAATTATTACACAAGTAAATATACATTTTAAAAAGTTTCCGTAGTAAACAAAATCAGAAATTTCTTATCGCCAAAGTCGTAAATCTCTTTAAAAAATATCAATAAGACTTATAAATTTTGTAGCTCTATGAATAAAAGTAATACAATGGGAAATTTTATTTTAAATTTATGACACAAAATCTTTTGACTCGTGAATTAAAATACTGTTAATTTATATACAATTACATTAAATCTGTATTTAATTTAAATTTGCATTAATGCAATTTGAAAGTTTATAAAGACATACCTTTCGTCCTCACTCCAATTACTAAATCGTATTTGATAAATATACCAAAAAAATCGAAACTGCAACGAAAGAATATATTTTAAAAATGTATATCCTGTCCTGTTATTTAGCGGGAATGACATATAATGGGGTGAACAACATGTTACTTATCAATGGTTTAAAAGCAAGAGCACATTTAAAAGTACTCATAGTGTCTAAAAGACCAATTAGGAGAAAATTTAGATTAATTCATAGAGTACTCAGACAGATAATATAATTTAAAATACAATAATGTTGTACAACATTTCATATAATCAGAATGTGAGGTCAAAAAGTCCGACTACTATTCCAGCTTCAACTCAAAAAGTTATGACTCTGGGTCCGCAGCCATGATTAAAAGTGCACTCCAAACCATTACGAGCATCCATGTCTAAGGACATTTAATGATATATATGTATCATTAAAATGCTGTTAATAAATGAACTTTAAAGTAGTATTTTAAAATTTCTGAGACAGAACAAGTGACTCAGTTTTTGAAATATGTGCTTTATTTTAAAATTATTTTTATTTTTAAATAACGTAGAATGTGGTCATTCAAAATTTGTGCTCAAAATAGTTTCAATTCTTTTTTATAAAGGGGGGGGGGGTGTGAGGGGCAAGGGTGGTTTAGGGCGAGGGCACAGGGGCGCGAATTCCCCGAGAGGAAAATATTTACTAGCAAAAATACGCTTTATTAATAGTAAAAATACGCTTCAAATAAAATTGCATGTTCATGCAATTCTGAATTGGTATTCAAGCTTCGCACCCTTCCTGAAAAATATTTCTGGATCCGCCCTTGGGCATAGTATATTTGTACAAATACATAACAAAAAGCAAGTGCCTAGAATATATAATTCAATGCTTTATAGAAATAAACTGACCATATTTTTAATAATAACATATATTAATTAAAACTTTTAAACACATTTAAAAAATATATATGAATGTAATTTACATATAACTTACTTGAACAGGCGCCAGTCGATTTTGTTTATGAAGATCTGAATGCTTACTTATCCTATGTTTTTTTTTTTTTTTACATAATCATTATCAAAATTATCACGACATAAAGCACACTGTACTTTATATCTTGTGCTTTTGGCACCATCGATGTTCTTTTTAGGAAACATAAAGCCAAAAATGAAATTAAACTTTTATAAACTTCACAATGATATGCTATGCTGCCGTAACAAGAAAAAAAATGCTCATTATTCTAAACTCTGTCTAACTCACTGGCACAGTGCACAATAACAAGTTGGAAAAGCGATGTACTATGGGTTTGCGAAGAGAAAGAGAGAGAGAGAGAGAGAAAAAATAAAAATACACGGGATATTTAGAGGAACCATTTCTTTCTCATCATTCTGTCATTGAGGACCAATAAAAATACAAAAACCGTATTTCTGGAAAAAAGAACATCCCCCATAGCCTTCCCTCGAAATTTTTTTATCTACCCGACTGGTCTAATTAACGGTCACTGTCTCCCCCATCCCGACCACCCACACCCATATTCTACTTTTCTATGGTGTCGGCGACAAAATGCAATCGTTTAAGCAATTTTAAGCAATTAAAAGAGCCTCGAATAGAAAGTGGTCGCACATGTGGTCTCATAAATTTGTTGTTTGAAGAATAGACTGGCACTTTTGTTCCCTTAAGATTGATGTCTTGCTGCAAATCCAGTAAAATGCCTCCTGAGAGTGGGATAACAGATTTCAACTATACACTATTCGAATTTGAAGTCTCCCCGCCGTTCGTCAACACATCACAGTATTGGAAGATGCAGGAAGTGGCTGTTTTTCGACATGAAAAGGATCGCAGAGATAAGAGATGAATGAAAACGGGAAGTAGTTTTAGCCATTATTCAGAAGTTCTGAGGAATTATCCCACTCCCCCAATGAGCTATCTCCCAGAAATGTAAACATTTCCGCTTCAATCTCCAATACTCATTTGCCTTTCATGTGTATTTAAAAAGTACAAAATTAATTTTTTTTAAATCGCAAAATCAAAATTAAAACTCAGCTAAAATATAGATTTCTTCTTATGAAAATTCCCCGACGAATTAATCAAATATCCCCGATGGGGGGTCACAAGTTCCCCGACAGGGGGCACGTGCCCCCCCCCTGGACCCCCCATTGGAGCCACCCCTGCAAGACGGAAACGTCGTCTTCATGTACCTCTCAATAATCATTTTGGAAGAAGTGTTGAAGCATAGCTCCCCGAGATACCAAGTACAGGGTGTCCGAAAAACAGTTTCTCCTATGGGATTTTGTGTACGAGGAAAGTTTCGCTCCTTCGCCGATTTGGCGCCACTACCTGACCCTTGGCAGCTCTGCCGAAGAAAAAGTGGCTCAAATCAAAGTTCAAAGTTGCCAGAAATGGCTAAAAATGTTTTCAAGCTGAGGGAAAAAAAGCGGCGTTTTGGCGCCCCCCCTTTTTTTTCTCAGCTTGTAATCAGCTTTTCTCTACATTTCTGAGCAATACCGAAGTATTTTGCAAATCGGAAATGAAAGTCCAAATGACTCAAAAAGTATCAGCAGACAAGCATATTTCAGTAGCACAAGCACTTAAAAGTAAAAACCTAAGAAACGCCGAGAGCTGAGGGGAAAAAAAAAAAAAAAAAAAAAAAAAAAAGGCGCCAAAACGCCGCCTTTTTTCCCCTCAGCTTGAAAACATTTTTAGCCATTTCTGGCAACTTTTAACTTTGATTTGAGCCACTTTTTCTCCGGCAGAGTTGGCAACAGTGATAGGGTCAGGTAGTAGCGCCAAATCGGCGAAGGAGCGAAACTTTGCTCGTATGCAAAAACGGAGCTTTTCGGACAGCCTGTACTTGGTATCTCAGGGAGCCATGGTTGAAGTAAGAGTGAACTTTCCAACCATTCGTCAAAAACTAATGCATTTACCCCAGATAGCACGTAACCAAAATGGGCTGTTTACAAATTCTATAACTCATTGCTAATGAAACTCGATTGAGAATTTAGACAAACACTCCAACAGATCATCCAAAGTGATTATTAGCTGGTATACGAAGATGACGATTCCGAAGTGCGCAGTAATGTTAGCGCAGTGATGCTTCACAGAATCAAGAATTTATTTTTCCATCTTAAAAACAAATTACTTCCGAAATGCGTTCATAGATGGCGCTGCATCTCCAGTTTTCAGCAAGGAGAGCCAATAGGGATTTTTCGTGGGTTTCAAACAGCATCGGCGGTGCGCGAATATTTATGCCAGTTATGGCGACAGCAACTGAGAAAGCGCATTGCGTAGGTTGGTATTTCGAATCAAAATCCATAACTACAGTTCGGAGAAAGTTTCGTAACATGTTTAAGAAAAACCCTCCGAGTCGAAACAGCATTTTGGCCAGGCATGAAAAGTTTTTACAGACTGGAAGCGTTTCAGACAGGGAAATAAGTACAGTTGGCCACGAAGATCGGATGAGACTGTACAAGACACGGACATGGTTGACTTGAGTACATAGGATGAACTTGAGTACCGTTTAGATGTGGTTCGGGCAACAAAAGGTGCACACATTGAACTCTGGTAATGTAGGGTATTGCTTTATGCTTAATAAAATGATTAAACGCCTCATATTTGCATTTATTTTTCTTACTGTGAAGGTACAGAGCCACCTATGAACACAATTTGGAAGTAATTTTTTTTTTACGATGTCAAAAAAAAAAAAAAAAATAAATAAATAAAATAAAAAAATAAATAATAATTCGTGAACTGTGATGTATTATTTTGCAAACCGCATCTATCAATTGTTTAAATGGATTGTCAAGGACTTACTGCTGTGGATTCAATTATCCAAACCGTGACCAAGTTATTTTACCGTAACAAGAAATTATTCCCATTGCAAAAAAGCAGAGTTTAAAAATTTCTTGTCCAATATAGAAGATATCGCCACGCTGCGTTCAGTTTTGAAAACTAACTTTTAGGCGCCAATTTGGTGATAACCGTCCAAAAATAGGCAATCTTTACCTTGATGACTTTTGAGAAACTGCCGCTATTTGCAAACCCGAAAAGCTTGTCTCATACGTACACCACCACTCCAAAGACAGAAGAGAAAAAAATAAGAAAAATTTATAAGCAAAGGAAAAAACTCGGCTGTTCGAGCTTCGTCAGGTGGAGATCCCCCTGAACCCCCCTCATTTTTTAGTTTCATTATTGCCATATTTAAACGATATTCATTGACTTTGTCATTTTATCGCCCATCTTTCGCGTATTTCGCCTGGTAACCCTATGTTGAAATTTTTATGAGTGTAACCTATTTATAGAAAATACATGGGATGCCTATTCTACAGCTTACGAAATAGTGTAACAATAGATTAAAGCTGTTGTGAACGAATAGTATTTAAATATATGTAAAAAGTACATGTGAAGCCTATTCTACAGCTTACGAAATATTCTAACACTAGATTAAAGCTGTTGTGAACTAATAGTATTTAAATACATGTAAAATTATGTCGCATTTTTGGGACACATTTTTCAATAAAGGGTGTTGGGAGATAAAATGACTTAGTCATTAAAATATACCGGTGCCGCGTATCTCAGTGGCAACGAGCAAATGGAGCACAGCAGAACAACCGATCCTGACCGGCCAATTTCTTTTACACGGGTGAACATGCACTTACCCTTCGAACCAGCACCTCGGTGTCGTCGTTCCTGATGCTTCGATGGAGCTTGCCGAACCTCAGTATGAAGGATCCCGCCCTGTTGATGCAGTGGGCTGCGGTTATGATGGTGTTGGGGTTCAAGACGGCCCCGCCGCACACGAGGCGAGAGTTGTTGTTTTGCTCCACGAAAATGGCAACGACCCACGGCCACTCTCCGGTCTCCGTTTTGACGCCGTTCAAGACCCGGTGGCTCGTCTGCATGAAGGAACGGCCGCATTCTGAAACAAGAAAAATATGTCATGCCGAATGTATCAACTATGAAACGCTTTCCAACGCGAGAGTCATTAATTTTTGCCCATCCAATTTGGCTTTAACCCCTTTAACGCGCAGTGTTCCCGCTCTGGGAACACCCAACTCTGACGTTTTGACTGTTGCCCGTCACGAAGAATAGATTGGATTTCTATAAAAATAGTTGCGGGTGACGTAGCTCCACGAGAATCCTTTGCTTTTTAGCACATCATTTCCCGTAAAAAGATTATTTTTAACAGCACTGACATCTGCTGAAAAATGGAAGAATGCGACAAAAGCTGGATAGATTGCCCAATGCTGAAAAAAGGGCAGCCGTTGCCATCGCTCGACTTAACGACCAGCAAGATGGCGGACGATCAAAAGGTTCATCGCGTGCCACAGATCTAGAGACCCTTTTCTGACGCAGCTGGCTGTGCCGCACAGCCAGTCTGCTTAAAAAAAGGGCTTCTAGATCTGTGGCACGCGATGAACGCTTAGATCGTCCGCCATCTTGTGGTAGTTAAGTCGAGCGATGGCAACGGCTGCCCTTTTTTCAGCATTGGGAAAGGGTTGTGCCTCAAAGGGTTAAGGGTCGTCAAAGACATGATTTTGGGGATGACATCAATGAAGTTGTATATCACTGCTCATGTAATTTTGCAACCTGGTAATTTTTTTTTTAAATGCTATTTCCATCGTTTTAAATGAAGTGAGCCGTTAGAAAAGTTCATATCTTTATTGAATTCTGCTTAAAATAGAGGAACATCTCTCGGCTGCCCCAGACCGTCATGTATTGGAATTCTTTTAGGTGCTCCTAGAAGGAACCATCCATGCCACTTACACTGTTTTCGATGGAGAGTTATTGTATTGTAATCCGTAACAACATCTATCCATTTTGCGATGATTGGAATAGACGGCATATCTCTAAATACGTTTAAAGCAACGATTGCTTTGGAGTATAATGTACTGGAATTCTGGTTTGCCCTTGTAAAAGAACTATAAACACTATATACATCCTTTTCAATAGGACACATATGTACAGCATTAATGTGTATAAATTTCGTAGCAAGCGTGCCTATTTGCGGCAGTTAGAGCAACAGACGACAACAGAGACAGGGCGACAGATTTTATAAGCACCGTTGCAAAGTTTTAAAAATTAGAAGAATTATGAAGATCGTGTATCATCCTATTATCATGTTTCCACTATCCACACGGACAGAAAGATTAAAACCAGGGAGGAATACCAGATGAAGCGAAGTGTGGGAGAAACGTTAGTTCCACGACTCATTGAAAGTGGCGCTAGTAGTTCTTCCCCTGTTCAGAATTACTTCCTAAGAGTCGATGAGACAATTATACATTTTATGAAGAGTAAAACATATTTTTATAACAAAAGGCAAAAATAACAGAGCGTCCCATATAGCACATAAGCTTAAATCAAGCTTGATATTACTTTGAATTTGACGTATTAACCCATTTATGCCTAGCGTCCCTTTTTTGGGACGGCATTTTTGCTATCATTCGAAAACGTTATTTATTTTTCCTAGCCTTTATTCGCGAGTATTGAACCTCAATTCCAGAAAATATTTTAATATGGCCAAGTAGGATGTTGACATTTCAATTTTTATACATAATGATTTTAAATGAAATCATCCCTTGTTCAAAAAGTTGACATCAGAAATTTATCAATTACTGCTGGTGTTAGCAAAAATCGAAGAAAGTCGCAAAAATATCCAGGCACGAATGGGTTAATACAAGCTTGACAGTTCAATTCCTTTTAAGCTTGCAGCAAGCTTGGAGAAGTCATTTGAACTGTCAAGCTTGAATACAACTCGATGACTGCTTGATTTGGAAAGCCACATCCACATAACAAATAATTTATCATCAGTCATAAATGTATTTGACAATGGAATTAAAAAAAAAGATTCTATATTTCCAAATATGGAAATTCTTCAAAATAAAATACAATTATACTACGAAATTGATTTCAAAATCAGTCGTTGGTCTCGATTTTGGAGAATACTGCCTAACGTGAGTGTCGCGATATTGAAAGTTTTAAAGCGTGTGCTGCTTTTAAGTTTATATTATGCTTATTATCTATTAGTAGAGTCTATAAATCACACATAACATTATTTTAATTTTGATTCAACCCACGGAAAAATAAAAGAAACAGGACATCTGCCACTGATCAATCTCGCCAGAAAATGGCGTGACAACCATAACAGTCACTTCAAACTTTAGTCACATTAGCGCAACTCAAAGTGGCTGAATGGTTAGGACGCTGGCTTCCCAAACCTTAGGTCCCGAGTTCGATCCCAGCCGCGGACGATTGATGGAAACAGATTAAACTTGAAATAATACTTGAAATTTCAGCAAAGAGCAAAGAGATTTCAGCAAGTAATGAACTCAAAGCCATTTTCTGGTGTCAATATATACCGTAGCAAGCGAAAAGTTCTATTTCGTCAGCGCGATATACGCACTCGTTAACAAATATAAATTCAATAATTTAATCATCTCAAGATAGAACATTTTCTTCCTGTAGGGTTGTAGCATGTTTACTAACACGACATCACGTAGAGCAGGCCTATTGGTTACGTTCCAGTTTTGCCTACCAGTGACGTCAGAAGCTACAAGCCTATTAACTTTTTACTAAGGCAACCACGTAAGCAAAAGTGAAAAAAATAATTAAAATTGAGTGATGGCCTTCATAATCTCATTCACATGCTAGGTTGGGAAATTAGAAATATGTCAAACTTTTTAGAAGTCAGCACGGGGAATGTTTTATTCTTTAACCACTAAGATCGCTGGCCGTTACTAGATTTCCAATGATTCCGTTACTAAATTTGAAACTTAGTTTCGGTATCACAAATTCTAGCTAGCAGCTATCGAATATGTCCACTCCTCTAGCATATCTCCGTGGTTATAGAACTGAAAAATAAGCAACAGAGACTAGCTGAGCTGCCATTCGGAGAAAGTAAAAAGAAGGAAACCATTGACGATAAAAAATGAAACTGAAGGGGGAAAATCGCAAAATGAAGAACAACATAGAACAACATAGGAAAATCGCAAAATGAAGAACACTGGAACAACATTCCAGTGTTATGATATGTGCATGGGCGCCGGCAGCATAGGGCAAGGGGGGCAATGCCCCCCTGGATTTTTATATGCAGTGTTTTGCCTTGCTTTTTTGCTCTTTACAACATGGTAAACATACATTGAAGTAGTCTTTGCCCCCCCTGGAGTAGTCTTTCCCCCCTGGGAAATATTCTGCCGGCGCCCATGGTTATGCGTCTTATTAAAAAGAAAACCCTCACCTCCGACGCACGTTGGTGGGTTCGGCGGAGACCAGAATCCGGTGGACTGGCACGTCAGTCTGTCGGATCCTTCGACCTGATACCCTTCCTGGCAGGAGTACTCCAGTCGGGCTCCCTCCGGATACTCATCGACGTCATCTTCTCTTTCGCGTTCGGGTCCGGTCCCCCGGACTCCGCCCGGAATGAAAGACCGGACCCTGCCGTTCAGGACAGGTCCGGGATTCTCGCAGAACATGACGTTCCGACTGGTCACTGGTTTAAAAAAACAGAAAGAAAGATAATCTGAAACACTTTCAGATTTTAAATACGCACTAAAGTGTTATATATTAAAAGCGTATTATAATCCATGGGTCTTCCCTATTTTCGTTCCTTATACCATTAAGTTGGAAAGTGTATCGCTATTCATGATTGTGCCGTATGTTTCTTTCTTATTCCATAAAACCCATCTTTGGAATCGAAATCTATCTTAAAATCGCCTTCGCTCCAATCGCGAAATCCAATCCCTTCCAATCGCGATTCGATCAGACTGAGCGAAAAAGTCAGTTTGAAAAGCACGTAGCAAGTAGAACTTACTACTATTCCGTACACTCCGAAATTAAAATTTGCCTTACATATTTTTGTCTTACTTACAACTCCAACTTGGACTCAATTTCTGTGTTGTGTACACATAAAAAATAACAAAACTGCAGACGACGCAATCTTATGTACTTGGGAAAATTTATAACTTTAATATTATCGATGAAATATATTTGGCGAAGAGCTGCCATCTAGTGAATGAATTCCGCATTTTATCGAAATATTAAATATTATAAATGTTTGATTGATGAGGTGATTGTGTCATCTAAAACTTGGATACTTTTCCTACGTATACACGAAAACAGCATCAGAATCGGAAAGAAATAAATATTCATAACAGATTATAACATGGGAGTCAATCGGTCCGTTACATGCACAAAAATGCGAGGTAAATGCTGTAACTTTATCTGCTTTCTACCACGCTTCCAATAATCATGGCTCACTGGGATATAGGGCTGTAGCATGTTTACTAACACGACGTCACGTAGAGCAAGCCTATTGGTTACGTTCCAGTTTTGCCTACCAGACATCCTGTAGAATAAGCCTGCTTATTGGTTAGCCTGCCTTCTTTTGCCTACCAGTGACGTCACAAGCTACAGCCCTATATACAGGCTGTCCGAAAACCAGTTTCTTCTATGGGATTTTGCGTACGAGTAAATTTTCGCTTCTTCGCCGATTTGTCGCTTTTACCCAACTGTATCACTGTTGCCAACTCTGCCGGAGAAAATGTGTTTAAAATCAAAGTTAAAAGTATCCACAAATGGCTAACAATATTTTCAAGCTGAGAAAAAAAAAAAAATTTTTTTTCGGCGTTTACGTGCTTATGCTGCTGAAATATGCTTATCTGCTAAAGCTCTTTGAGACATTTGGACATTCATTTCCGATTCACAAAATACTTCGGTATTGCCAGTTTACAAAGATCTTTTTCTCCGGCAGAGTTGGCAACAGTGATACAGTTGGGTAAAAGCGACAAATCGGCGAAGAAGCGAAAATTTACTCGTACGCAAAAACGGAGCTTTTCGGACAGCCTGTATTTATCCCAGTGAGCCATGCACTAATCAAGGGGGAAAATGCAGGGTAGAAAGATTCCTAATTCAATCAGGTGTAAATGCATTGAAGACCTCGCTTTCCCTTGGTGCATTGCGCGTTTTTCCATGTACTCTACTTTTACCCGGGATTTTCACATGTAGACGGGCGCGTGCATTGCAACGCCCATTTCAAACTCACTTTTCCCTTCAGTTATGAAGTGGTGAGCTTCGGTTTCTGTGATTTCTTCGAATCGTAGTTATCAATGCAGAAGAATTAGTGGACAGACAGAACAAAATGGCCTCAACGCTGAAAAATTATATCCCTTGCCACTGCTCTCTGTTTCACTACCAGCCATTGGACGAATCGCCAATTGCTTACGAAAGAGCCAAAGAATTTCTTAAACACAGCTGTCTCTAAGCGATAGACTATTCGACCGACATCCACGTTACTGTGAGTTATTTCGAGCGATGGCAACGGATGCACTTTATCAGCTGCGGTTAGTGTAGCAGCTCATAGTCTCTCTTAAGGGGTTATCACACTAGCTCAAAATCTGATCAACTTTCTTGCCGAACCAACTTTTAGACCGATTTTCTCTATCGTTACCTTAACGACTGCACTGCGATCTCCAACCGATGAACGATAGATAAAATCTGTCTAAAAGCAGATCGGCAAGAAAGCTGCTCAGATTTTAAGCTAGCGTGATAACCCCTTTAAGATGTGCTTTCTTTCGAAGCAGAAGAAATATCATTTTCTTCTTATCGAACTCGTGTTTTCCCATTGCCAAGAATGTATCATCAGAACAGAAGCACGGGATCACTCACCAATGGGGACACACCTTGGAAAAGCGCCCGACCAAATTCCGGACGCCCGGCAGGTGAGGGTGGCGTTGCCGCGCAGCCTGAACCCGTTGTTGCACGAGAAACGCAGTCGGCTCCCCTCGGGATACCTCTCCTCCTCCCCTGCTACGTCATCGCTCGATACTGGGAGGCGCCTCCGCTCGTCGAGGTTGGGTACGTGCACGAATCGACCGTTGGCTAGGGGGTCCGGGCTGTCACAGTAGTCCTCCGTGTCGGAATCTGGAAAACAAGAAAAAGGGTTGCGGTGTATTGTTCCACACAAATGTTTCAGAATATGTTTGGATCAGCGCGGGGCCATCGTGATTCTACCGGGCCTGCTTGCGAAATCCGAAAGATGCCTACGGACGTTTCCTCATTGGTTAGATTCGTCCTTTAGATGACGTATCTAAGTGCTGGAACCAATAAGTGAGCATCCGTAGGCCTCTTTGGATGACTCATCGGAGTACACAAGCAGGCCCGGTAGAATCACGATGGCCCCGATCAGCGGCGGATTTAGAAAAGTGACAAGGGAAAAGCTGGCAGGACGAAATTAAATGTCACGAATTTTTGGGTTGATCTGCCCTTCAAGGGCTAAATCTTGTCTAAAATTTGTATTTTACGCGTCAAATAATCAAAATTTGCCTTTTATTGCATTAAAATCGGTTAACTGGAAGGCGAAATAGAAAGTTTTTGGTGACCTCCATTGTTCAGTATAGGATTTTCCTCGAATTCTCGAGAAATTTTGGCTCAATTGCTCAGCTGACTTCAGTTTTGGGGTATTATTTTTGGTCCCAAATTTGGCGATATTTGGCCAGAAAGTAGTCGAGCTTGGTCACAGTGTTTGCTTCCCTGCATTAATATTACGCAGTAGCCTAGTATGAGTTTGAGTGGCAATTTAAAGCTGTGTCAAAATTTATCGCCGCATGAAATAAATCTAAATACTGTTAGTTTGAGTGCGATCGTCATCATAAGTAAATACTTTTTAAATATTGTCTTTTCTTCTATGGCAACACCAGCAGTGACCGAATGAGGTGTTGCGCCATCTACATGCAAGCAACGGCGTTATCTCACTTTCTGAGGGAAGTGTCCCCTCCTAAAGATTTAACTTCGTGGTGTGAACTACAGCATGAGAAAACTTTTGTGATAAGCTGGCTGTTATAAAGAAATTTAGTGAATGTTAATGCCTCTGAACAGTCCAAAGCAGATTGTTCGACAAAGTTCTAGAAGCAATAAAATTTGTGTTTAGCCTTGTCAACTGGACTGTTTTACGAACTGTCCTCATACCACGGACCTTCAAGTTACGAACCCGGGAACTAAGGAGCGTTTTCTGAAACAATACTGCCAGAGATGGGACCCTTTTTTGTTTTACCTGTTCATTTATTATAATCTTGAACCCATGTTGAAGATGTGCACTCTCATCATTAACTCTTTGAAGCGCAGTGTTCCCGCTCTGGGAACACCAAACTCTGACGTTCGGACTGTTGCCAGGCACGAAGAATATATTGGGTTTCTATAAAAATAGTTGCGGGTGACATAGCTCCAGGAGAATACTTTACTTTTTAGCACGTCCTTTCCCGTTAAAAAATGGTCACGAATCTTTTTAACAGCACTGACATCTGCTGAAAAATGGAAGAATGCGAGAACAGAGATGGATAGATTGCCCAATGCTGAAAAAAGGGCAGCCGTTGCCATCGCTCGACTTAACTACCAGCAAGATGGCGGACGATCGAAACGTTCATCGCGTGCCACAGATCGAGAGACCCTTTTTTGACGACAGTTGGTTGTGCTCGCGTAACGTTTCGATCGTCCGCCATCTTGCTGGTAGTTAAGTCGAGCGATGGCAACGGCTGCGCTTTTTTCAGCATTGGGAAAGGGTTGCGCCTCAAAGGGTTAAAAGGATACAACAGCGAATACTCGGCAACTCCAGACACAATGTTCGAAAACGTTTTAGAATTGATGGGAAGTAGATGAAGCAGTTGGACATTGATTGATTATGAAGTCGAGTTCGATCACTTTGAAGAATGTTTGAAAACACTACAGAGAATGTTCTAAAATGATGTTTCAAATCTAGAATGCACTAGAAGGTTCTGGACGTCTGGAGTCGATTTCGATGCATTTTCCAGGACGAAATGTCTGAACTACATCTCATCACCGTCATCAATCGGATTTTCGTTGTGCTCTAGTTATGTATACGCTTTGCTCCCTTCGACTGAGTGATTTACAAGTCCAATTTTATGGCTATTTTTTTAACGATTTTCCGCAAATTAATCAAATTCGACTGAAACAATTAAAAACCTCATAATTTCCCCCCAAAAAGTGATTTTTACTTTCCGAACATGTACCCAGGGGCGTAGCCAGAAATTTTTCATGGGGGGGTTACGACTACTGCAACTCACATATATGCATACATGTGTGTGATAATGGAGTGAAGAATATACATTTTGTATGGCAAAAAATTCCTCATGGGGGGGGTTATGACACCCCTAACCCCCCCCCCCCCGTGGCTACGCCTCTGTAGTACCATGTAAGGAAAGTATTGTAATCATGAAAAAATTCGACTTCGAGATTTTGGTGTATTGACACGTTTTGAGGTATTCTGAATTCATTTATGCTATTTTTACGAGATGTACCTGTATGTGTGTATGTGTGTTTGTGTGTATGTGAGTGAACACGATAGCTCCTAAACGGAGCATTCGATTGAGCTCAAATTGGATATATAGGTTATAAACCATCGTCGCAAGACCGGTATTGATTTTGGTGTGCATGGACTTATAGTTTTTCTACAGGGCTGCGACCAAGATTTCTTTCGCATGATGGCCTATGGGAGAAAATTCTTGAAAGTGCGCTAGCGTTTAAACGATACATTCGATTGAACTGAAATTGGGTATACATGTTATGAACCACCACCGTAAGACCGATATTGATTTTGATGTGTATAGGACATATAGTTTTTCTACAGGGCTGCGACAAAGATTTCATTTATATTGTGGCATATGGGGAGAAATTCTTGAAAGTGCGCAAGCGTTTAAACGGCGCATTTTTTAAAAATAGTAATCTATCCTCCTCGTGCGAAGAACGGGGGCCACTCGGGCAGTAACAATAGCGAAACGTTCACCTCCCACACAGCACGGAGGCATGGCGGACCAGTACCCGGACTCCTCGCAAGTCAGCGTGGCCGTTCCTTCCAGGGAGTACCCGCTGTTGCAGGAGTATCGCAGGCGGGCCCCCTGCGGGTATCTCTCGTCCATTTCGTCTTCGGGGGGCGGCCTGGGTCTTTGCCGCTCGCTCAGCGCCGGCAAGTACGTCACTCTCCCGTTGGCAATGGGCCCGGGGCTGTCGCAGTACTGGATGGAGGACTCTAAAATGAAATGGGAGGAGAGAACACTAGAGAACAGCAAGATTCCGATACGCAAGCAACATAGATGTCCTGTGGCTGTAGTCATAGGCGCAGAGTTATATGGGCCCGTGGAGCTCCATGCCCCCAATAACTTGTGAATAGTGGCTGAGCCGACGCTAAGTTTATTTTCACACAATAAAACATAAAAACTTCTGTAAATACTACAAATATAGAAAATATACGCCATTTTCAAACGTTTAAAAAAAACCTTTACTAGTACAATTTAACATATGATCTATTTCCTTATGACATTATCTGATTTAGTATTCATTGTGAACGCCACGTAACACACAATGTTACTATATTGCCTCGCCAGCTCACGTTAATTAAAATCAATTATGCATGTAAAGTATGCAAATGAAGAAAAGTTCATATGTTAACATTAAAATGCACTTTCTCATACAAAAGTTTATTCCCTCCTTGGATCTATTTACTTATCTTCATTATCTAACTTAGTTATGGTATTAAAACTGGCACTTGACGTTAATAGTTTTAGATTTCACAAATGGAACCATTAGAACTTCTGAGATACTCCAAATATTAGAAATATATTATATTAAACATTAAATATCTTCTCATACGAAATTAATCAGTACGATCTTTTCTTATCACATTATCTAATTATTTACTGGTTTTAAACTGCCACTTGACGTAACAGCTCTATGTGCGCAGAGCAAACATATTGCAATATTTTGTAAGACGACAAATCATGTAGAAAATATATTATATTAAACATTAAAATGTAGAATGTCTGTGCTGCAGTACAAAACTACTCAGTATGATCTAATTCCTTATCACATTATCTAGTCCCAATTAGTTATGGTTTAAAACTGCCACTTGACGTTAAAGTTTTATTTTCACAAAATAAAACTATTAAAAATTTCTGGTAAATACTACAAATATTAGAAAATATATTATATTAAACATTAAAATTAAAATATCTTTCTCATACAAAATTAATCAGTATGATCTATTTCCTTATCACATTATCTAATTAGTTACGGTTCAAAACTGCCACTTGTCGTAAAATTATATTTTTTTTTATCTCAAATTATTAAAATATTGCCAATCATGGGTAAATTCAACAGAAATTTTTAATAGGTTTATTTTGTCACTATCGAACTTTTAAATGTAGGCCAAATGAGGACGTCAAAGCTTGGTGACGTGGCAGTTGTAAGGCTTTCTAAATCTAGGAGGTGTTGCTGTAGTGAGCAGAGGCATCAACTTCAGAGACCTTGCATGCTTAAGGGGACAGCCTACTTTTAAGAATGGGAAAATGTATAAATTTTAGATCAACTTTCATAATTCTTAAAAAAATAATGAATGCGTGCAGAAACATAACTTTTTTTTCAACTACTATGACATTACTCTATTGATTAAAAATATTATTTTAGTTTATTATAAAGGTGATAATTTTAAAAATATTATTTTACCACACAATATTGGAAAAAAAAAAAAATTCAAGGGTACTTTCCCACTGCGCGCAAGATATCTCAATTAGAATTCCTTTGAACCTCATAATTTTTTTCTAAATTAAACAAAACATTCAAATTAACAATCTTAACTAAAATGGTTTAATTATTTTCATAATTTAAATTTAAAAAATCATTTAATCTGAAAATTTAAATTACCATACAAATTTTGATAGTTTTACAATCATAACTTTTTTTCTATGAAACACAACCATTTCATTTTAGTTCATTTTGTTCATTATATTAGAATAAATGCCTGAGAAAAATTTCAAGTTGATATCTTAAATAGTTTTTAAAATATCATGCGCGCAAACTTGAAAAACAGTGTTTTGAGAAAACGCCAATTAAAGTTCAAATTGTTGTTTTGGAACATAAATTTTAATTTTTAAAAGTTAAAAACATTTTCTAATGAAACATTTACTATTTAAGAATAATTTTACGGAGTACTTAATATGATTAACCCAAAATATGTTTTAATATGGCTTAAGAAACATCAGTCTAAAGAAAAGCTCGACAATTGTAAATATGAAAATATATGTACATACCTTAACAAAAGATACATTTTTAGGATATAAAGGCATTAATATTGGTAAAGTACATGTTTTGAAGTTATTTTAATAATTATATCCATATATATATATTTATTTTTACTTTGCAACATAAAAATTTGATTTTATTTCACTTTATGAAATTTCGATTTAAAATTTTCCGCTTTCATGCACAATGCCTTCGTTTTCTTTTATTGCCTCAAACTGAGAACTGATGAGCATTTCTCTGGCTCTTCGAGTTTCTAAATTAAATTCTGTACATTTCTATTCTGCCTCTTTTATGCTTTGAGTGTCAACCTTAGTTGCAGCTTCTACAGCATGCTGCCCAACTTGCGTTTACATTTTCCTTTTTATCTCAACAAATAAATGTCATACAGAAAAATGGTTGGTATCAATCTTTTTAGAATAAAGTAAGCCATTTAATGAGATAAAAATCTCAAAATCGATTTTTTGGGCATTTTAAAAGTAGGCTGTCCCCTTAATATTGTTTTTTTTTTTTAATCGGAATTCTTTCTCATTTTCCCGCTTATTATGTTATTTGTAAGTTGTTTTATTTTGCGTTTAACAAAGAAAATACCGATGCAAATTGTGAAATAGATTAAATCCTAACTAATATATGAATGTCGGTGTTTGTATGCATGTTTATTACTCTTTCACGCTGAAACGGTTTGACGGAATTTGGATGACATTTGGAACATACAGTTAAAGTCATGGATTAACATAGAGGCTACTTTTTATCGCGCGGAAAAAAAAAAACACTGTTCCTGTAGTATAAAAAAAAATCTTTTATAAAAAAAAGAATACAATTGAGTTTTATTTTACAGACCCATCGACAAATGGCTTAAACTTATAGAATTGGCAGTTTTTAGTAAATAAAACATCAGATTCCTTTTTCGCAGGCGAATTTGAAATAATTGTTAGACAGTTTCATTTTATGTTATGAAATCTTAATTAAACGAGTCTCGTGATAAACCATCAGCATGCTTTTTTTTTTGCACGGCGTGCAAAAGTACAACCTTTTTTAACAACTAGATCTGAAGCATTTAATATATATTTGTAAAACTAGGGGCCAAGGCCCCCAGACTCGCTACGCTCGCTTTTCGTATGAGGCATTCGGCCCCTAATAAGGCTTATTCGTAAAAAAGACATAATTTCAACAGACAAAACCCGAAGATTGGATCAGATAGAATGTTACTGAGCTACACATTGCTTGGTTCTTGCATGTTCATTGGTACATAAAATTTTAACTTCAGTACAGTAGACCCCTCCATAGCACGGTAGATATTTTGTTATAGGAATCCGTGTTGTACGGGTCCTGAGCTATACTCCACCTGAAATGCGGACTCCGCGTATAATTGCTGGAAAACTTATTTGCACTGCTCAGAAACACAATGATAATTAATGTTGCCATTCAGAAGTTATATTAATTAGGAGCTAAAGCGTAATAAAATCAGAACATCTGTTTCAGCTGGATTTTTAATTACGTAAAAACCTATTGGACAATTTGCGAATTTGCCACACATGGCGATTTTTCATTATTTGGCGACTTGCGTATATGTATAGTTAATAATTAGCTCTAAGAAAACAGTTCTTCATATGTTTTCTTTGATGAAAACAACGGAACAGCTAGGATAGCTTATCACCCATGGCGACTTTTCATTATTTGGCGATTTACACGTGCTTACAATTTATGATTACTGCTCATGTAAGGTTCCCGCAAAACTGTTATCCATATTTTCATATACATAATCCTTTGCAGATTGGCGTATTTAGCACCACGAATTATATCATCTCGCCGCGCTGGCAAATATCCAAAGTGTACTATAACTGCTATAATGGCATAGTGAATGCCACCCAATATGTCTACTGGTAGCCAATACTCCAGCTGGACCGAACCGGCTTTAAAATAATCTGCATTTTAATTATTTTTCATTCTCAAGATACTGGATTCTAACATTCTGGAATTCGAAGTTAAGATTCACCCTGCTTGGAAAGATACAATTTTGGTGGATCATTCCTAATGCCAAGATAGCGCTTTTAAAAATCAGTTACAATTAGTTATTCTGTTTTGGAAAAATGAATGGTAGCTCATTCTAAACTCCTGTTGTCTAAGCGAACTTACTATTTGAAAATCGTCAACTTTGTGTAACGCACTTTGAGTTATTTATTTTATATATTTTTTAATTTGGCGTAAAATGGGTGTCATTCTAGTTCATGTTTGTCATTTTCTCGCGATTCTACATACTTGTAATTGCTTTGTTGCAAAGTCTGTGGCACAGCCAGCTGTCGTCAGAAAAGGGTCTCTAGATCTGAGAAAAGGTCTAAAAATCGGTCTCTAGAAAAGGGTCTCTAGACGCGATGAACGTTTCGATCGTCCGTCCTCTTGCTGGTCTTTCAGTCGAGCGATGGCAACGGCTTCCCTTTTTTCAGCATTGGGAAAGGGTTGCGCCTCAAAGGGTTAAAGAATCGCTTTTTTTTTCTGACAGTGGAAAGAAGATGGTACACATATGTGGACTACAGATGAGTTCGGGCTCATTTTTTGAAGCCCGAGCCCGAGCAATATTATTTAAGTCGGAGTCCGAGCCCGAAATTTCAGCTGAAGATTTAAAAGAAAATTCAATTACTTCATTGATAGAATACAATCAATTTTGCCGTTTGTGCAAATCAAAGACAAATATACTAGTTGCAAACTCCCAATGCACTTTCTAATTCTTTGTATCCATCCTTTATCAAAAAATGTCGGATCTCATGACTCATTAAGGAATATAAACCGCCGTTCTAAAATACCCAAAGAGCTTTACGCACCTTCTAGGCACCCGTGCCGGTATTTTTATTTATTTATCTTTTATAAGTACTTTTATTTTCCTCACGAATCACTTTTTAAAATCTGTTTCAAGCAGTATGTTCAATAAAGGAGACATTTTTCATGAGCCCGAGCACAATTGTGAATTTCAGAGCCCGAGCCCGAGCCGGCTCGGGCTCGGGCTGAGCCCGTCTCATCTCTAATGTGGACCTCTGGCACGAAGAGGATAAGGCGAGGGAGGAAAGCCAACACCATCTATAAAGGGGGAAATTACATTATGCTGATTTTTCTAAATGAATTTAAATACATTGATCCAATCTTTAATTTTTCTGATAAGAAGTCTTTCTCTATAAATAGGTTTTAGAAGGCTTGAATTGTTATCTCGTAAAACAATCATGAGTATTCAAAACACTATATGTATATTCTGCATAGTTTCCTCTTGAGCATTGCAGCAAAACCACTTAACTGAAGTAAAGCTTTAAACTGAACGATCTTCAGACCTTCATCTGGTGACGTCACAAACCAGTTGTAAGGCCTGTTCCCTTAGAGACGGTATTGGAAAAGCACACCTACCTCTGACACATCTTGGAAGAGCGGCGGACCAGTACCCGGACTCCTGGCAGGCGAGCGTGGCCGTTCCTTGGAGGGAGTACCCGTCGTCGCAGGAGTATCGCAGGCGCCCCCCTTCCGGGTATCGCTCGTCCAGGGCGTCGTCGTCGATGTCGGGCGGCCGGGGCCTCCTCTCGCTCAGCGCGGGCACGTACGCCACTCGGCCGTTGGAGATGGATCCGGGGTGGGGGCAGTAGGCGAGCTCTGAAAACAAAGAAGTAAAATTATAAATAACGGTGAACTCAAGAGCCTGTTTATCGGCAGGCCAAACGGGGCACTTGCCTAGGGCCCAATTTTTTTTTTCATTTTTCAAACAATTTTTACTTGTTAAAAAAATTAATTCTTTAACCCTTTGAGGCGCAACCTTTTCCCAATGCTGAAAAAAGGGCAGCCGTTGCCATCGCTCGACTTAACTACCAGCAAGATGGCGGACGATCGAAACGTTCATCGCGTGCCACCGATCTAGAGACCCTTTTTTGACGCAGCTGGCTGTGCTGGCACAGCCAGCTGGTCAAAAAAAGGTCTCTAGATCTGTGGCACGCGATGAACGTTTCGATCGTCCGCCCTCTTGCTGGTAGATAAGTCGAGCGATGGCAACGGCTGCCATTTTTTCAGCATTTGGCAATCTATCCGGCTGTTCTCGGATTCTTCCATTTTTCAGCAGATGTCGTGCTGTTAAAAAGAATCGTGACAATTTTTTTTGCGGAATGACGTGCTAAAAGTAAAGGATTCTCGTGGAGCTCTGTCACCCGCCACTAATTTTTATAGAAATCCAATCTATTCTTCGTGACTGGCAACAGTTCAAAACGTCAGAGTTGGTTGTTCCCAGAGCGGGAACACTGCGCGTTAAAGGGGTTAAAGCCAAATTGGATGGGCAAAAATTAATGACTCTCGCGAAAAAGTTCAGCTGTTGCCATCACACGATTTAACTACCAGCAAGATGGCAGTCAATAGAATCGCCGACTGCGTGCCACAGAGCTCGAGAATATTTTTGACACAGCTGGCTGTGCGGCGCACTTTTTCGCCATTGGGAAAGGGTGGTGCGTGAAAAGTATAAATAGCGGTCTGCAGCTAAATCGTGTGAGTAGATTCCTACCCAATTCCGGATACAGACTGAACACGAGATGCACTCAAAGGAAGCCGGGTGTCGAAAAAAAGAACCGAAAAGCTCTTTCCGGAAGAGACCCTTTTTTGACTACAGCTGGCTGTGCCGCACAGCCAGCTGCCGTCAATAAAGGGTCTCTAGAACTGTGGCACGCGATGAACGTTTCGATCATCCGCCCTCTTGTGGGTCGTTAACTCGAGCGATGGCAACGGCTGCCCTTTTTTCAGCATGAGGCCATCTATCCAGCTGTTCTCGCATTCTTCCATTTTTCAGCAGATGTCTGTGCTGTTAAAAATAATCGTGACCATTTTTTTACGGGAAATGACGTGCTAAAAAGTAAAGGATTCTCGTGGAGCTCTGTCACCCGCCACTATTTTTATAGAAATCCAATCTATTCTTCGTGACTGGCAACAGTCAAAACGTCAGAGTTGGGTGTTCCCAGAGCGGGATCACTGCGCCTCAAAGGGTTAAAGAAAATTTGTATAAAAAATTTGATTGCTATTTTCTAGAAAATACTCGCGAGCTTTGCAGCTTATTCTCTGGCATTTTAGTCCACTAAGGGACTGTCAAAATGCGTGAGCCTAACATCTGATCGTCTCCTTGTAAGATTTATATCTTACAAGGAGATTTATACACTGTATTACATGAGAAAAATAAATGAGCTCTAGGAAAAAAATATTTTCATGCGAGTACTTTTTAAAATACAGATTGTTCTGAAAATAATTGAAAAAAACCATTACAATTTACGTTACTGCCATTCTAGGCATGCCACCAGCATGGCTGCCGTTTGGAGGCAATAAGTTTTCTCTGGTTATACTCAATCAAGAGATACCTGCATCTATGGTCAGTACAGATGTCACGCAAAAACTTGTCAAAATAGAATCACGCTAGTATTGTTTCACGTTACTTGTGAGTTTCTTTTTTGTTTTAGTAAAAGAACAAGCGTAATAAAATCACTCCAAATAGCTGATGTTTAAAGCATAAAATAATAAAAAGCTGTGTAAAATAACACCATGAAGTTTACTTCAACGGCCAGACAGTTGTTTTGAGCAAAAACTTTTTTGCCCTTTCTCAGTGACAATCACCTGAAGATAGTTTGTTTGTTTATGTGATTATGGCAATGCTACGCTTGGGCGATCTGCCAAAGAAGGGAGGTGGCTTGGTAGGAGGACTTTCAGAGGGGTTCTAACGCGTGTTCACGTTACATCTGGAGAAAACCTACCCAAACTGCAGACCGTTTGATCGACAGAAGCGCGAAGGGGACCCGAACCCGGTACCTTAACACTTCGGCCGTCTTCATTTTCAGTGACATAACCACTGTGCCATGGTTAGGCAACCTGAAGAATTTTTTGCTCGAAACAGCTGTCTGCCCGTTGAAGTAAACTTTATGGTGTTATTTTACAAAGTTTTATTGCGGATAGTTATTAAAGTCAAATAGTTGGCAATGTGATGTCACAAGTAATAACCATTCCCTTTTTTTAACCCTTTTTACAGTATGGCAACAGTATGGCTGTTCCGCTGCCTCTAGTTACCCCTTACTGTTTTTTACTTATTCCAACGTTTTTCGTCGATGTTATATGTTGTGCTATGTTATGTTTCGTTAATAAATGTTCTAAATGTGTGAATGCCATTTAATTAACTCCTCTACCACTCGCACTCTGCCGCAATAAGTTTTATTATTATTTTAACCCTTTATCGCGCAGTGTTCCCGCTCTGGGAACCCGAAACTCTGACGTTTTGGCTGTTGCCAGTCACGAAGAATAGATTGGATTTCTATAAAAATAGTTGCGGGTGACCTAGCTCCACGAGAATCCTTTACTTTTTAGCACGTCCTTTCCCGTAAAAAAATTGTGACGGCTATTTTTAACAGCACTGCCATCTGCTGAAAAATGGAAGAATGGGAAAGCAGCTGGATAGATTGTCCAATGCTGAAAAAATGGCAGACGTTGCCATCGCTCGACTTAACGACTAGCAAGATGGCGGACGATCGAAACGTTCATCGCGTGCCACAGATCTAGAGACCCCTTTTTTTGACGACAGCTGGCTGTGGGCAATCTATCCAGCTGTTCTCGCATTCTTCCCTTTTTTAGCAGATGTCAGTGCTGTTAAAAAGAATCGTGACCATTTCTTTTACGGGAAATGACGTGCTAAAAAGTCTCTGTCACCCGCAGTCACTCTGTCACCGAGCTCTGTCACCCGCAACTATTTTAATAGAAATCCATTCTATTCTTCGTGACTGGCAACAGTCAAAACGTCAGTGTTCGGTGTTCCCAGAGCGGGAACACTGCTCGTTAAAGGGTTAACTAAAACATGCTCATAACGTAAAATATAGATCAAAATGAACGGCAGTATGTAATAGTGAGATTCTGTCCCCCCCCCTAATTACAGTTACTCCCTTTTATTATTTCATTAAAATTTTTGCATAGTTAAAACTTTTCAACTGTTTTTTTTCTTTAAAGCAATGGGCGGTATGTGTAGTGCATTTCCCCTTCCTTTCTTTTTTTATCAAGTTTCACACATTGCACGGCTTTATAGTGGAGCTTTTTACACGTTTTTTTTTAATTCTTACGTATAATTATTTTTTATTTAGTTTCTTCAACAGGAAAAAACTGTTTAAAAACAGGGAAATAATTGTAATTTTGAAATATTTGGAGATTGCGTACAAGTTTAGTAACTGACCCGTCCTCAACTATTGTGATGGTGTGTGTAAACGTGTAGAGCAATAAATCCCTAAAAAAGATGAGTGGACAGTTATACATAGAGAAAAAAACTACAATATAGGAAACTACAAAGTATAGTGTAAATAATTTATTTTTTATTGCTAAGAATTTATTGGAATTTACATTCTACTTCTATAAATGTTTGTAATGGAAGCATACATATTGAGATTCGGTTTTGAGACTTTTATATGGAAGAAAGAGTGTTCTGCTGTTTAGAGTTGTTTAAGATCTTGTCTTTTTGTGCAGTGCAAGAGATTTTTCTGATTTCAGTGAGACTTCGCATCTGAGAGATCGGTAGAATATGCCTTTGTACTTGAAAACTCTTCATAGATGTTTTTTCGTTCTGTTAGAACAGCCGTTCTTTACGTTTCGGGAGGAATTAGACATCTTTAAGGTCGGATCAATCGGTTTTTCTGTGAGACAGTCCATAGTTTTTTTTCCCATAGGTGCTATCCTGTTATAATATTCCCAGCTTTTAAGAGTTCTTCAACAGCTTCTATGTTCAGTTGCCATGTGAACAAATCTAACTGGAAAAAACTGCAGGAATTGTCATTGGCATAACCATAGATGGTAGCTTGTGTGCTTTTAATTAGTTTTCAATATCTGCGGCTAGACAGTCGTAGAAGATTCCTGTGGAATTTGTAGACATGCGGTTGATAGAAGCTTCCGATGTGAACTGTAGCTATAGGATGGGGATAAAAACTTCCTATGGAATTTATTGACATGCGGTTGATGCAGGCTTTCATGGGAAACTGTAGCTAGTATGCTGGTGATAAAGGCTTACTATGGAATTTGTAGACATGCTGGTGATGTAGATTTTCGATGGAAACTGTTTCTATGTTGGTGATACAGGCTTTTTATGGAATTTGCTATTATGGCAAAGAGTGACTGACGCAGTCAGCCAGAAAACGCTCCAGAAGATCCCCGGGGTAAAGTACTGGTAAAGAGTGACTGACACAGTCAGCCAGAAAACGCTCCAGAAGATCCCCGGGGTAGAGTACTGGAAGTGGAGCGATGGACACCCACCGAGGAGGCTTTGGAGGGGCAGGTGCCCGCAGAACTACACTTGACGAAGAGTGACTGACGCAGTCAGCCAGAAAACGCTCCAGAAGATCCCCGGGGTAGAGTACTGGAAGTGGAGCGACGGATACCCACCGAGGAGGCTTTGGAGGGGCAGGTGCCCACTCCGGAGCTGTTACGTAAGAGTCCAGTCCTGAGCTAGCCACACTAAAATAATCGTCAACAGACGACATTCTGCTTAGCTCGGATAAAGTTCAGAAGAGCAGTCAGAATAATGAGTCGTGAAAAACGGTGAGAGCAGTTACTTTGTATAACACAATCAGCAGTTGATGTTTGAAATTCGTTGAAAGTTTAAAAGTAAGCGTAAAATAGTAGTTTATCAATAAAAAATAATAAGTCGCAGAAAATACAAGAAGTCAGTATAGTTACAAACGAGCAAATTTTCACATCAAATGTCGAAGAAATCGCAGATTTTATTCGCAAATAATCGCCTTTCCAACTCACACTTTTAAAAGCTTGGTTAGAAATGATTTGTATTTTTGATTGTTGCAAATTTTTGGGGTTCACAATAATATATCACACTCGGGTTTCTAACAATGGAAACGCAAGTTCCCAGTTTTCTTAACAACATAAAATTTCAAATTAAAACAATGTAAAGTTACTGTTTCAATTCAATTTATTCATTGTACAAAACATGTATTTTTAGACATGCTAATTGAGAGTCAGGCTGCATTTTCAGTACGTTTATATTATTGTAAGCAGTACAAAGCCCTTTTGAAAATATTGTGCGGTGAGCTCTAGTGGTACAATACTTCTCGCTTGTAACATATTATTTGTTAAGTTATAAATCGACGTTGATCATGATGACCTAACACCTTTGCACTTGTTTACAAATCCAGGCCTTCATTAGACAGCACAACCAAAGACAATGAATTTGTTTTTGATCACAACATGGCTGCAGTTCTGTATATCGTATTTCTGAATCCGGAATTTTCCTTTACTTCCTGACATTATTTTGACTAGGAAAACTGTTTGTTACCTCACCAACTGTAAACTGGAAAATTTCAGTCATTCCAAATGAAGTTTCGTTTTCCATTCAGGAAGGAACTTCTTAGTTTTTTGTTTTTCAAATGGCGGATCTAAACAATGCCTTGGAGGCATTGGCCACCGCTAAGGCCGGAGTTGTTGGTCACTTTATTATAGGGGCCCCTAGTAGGTGGACCAACGTTGCCCCCTATGAAGGAACGGACACAACGACATCCACACCCAGTCGGGGATCGAACCTCGACCGCCGGGGGTTGACCCCGAAACCGTAGTACGGTGCTTTACCCACCACACAAGCTGGTCGGCAGGAACTTCTCCGTTAAATAAGTGAAAATAACATGTAAATTTCAGCTATACACCAGTTAATTTCAGGATACAAATTTACAGTGCACGAGTATTTAATATATTTTTGTGTGATTAACAAAATTTGTGTAAAATGAAAGTACTTTTACAGATTTTTCGAACCACTTAAAAGTGCCTTCAACAGAGAGTGTGACACGTCAGATATACACAAGAATACACCATAGACGTCTATGCAATAGACGGCGCATCCGGCAACCTGGGATATGCACAAGATTATTCTCACCTCAGTCAAATAGTCACGTGGTATATCCTTATTACTGTGCTGCATATCTGTATAGGATGCGCTGTCTACAGTATTAGATGCCCGTGATCAAAAACCACAGTTCTTAACTAGGGATGGACGCGAGATGAAAAATCGGCTGTCTCGTCTCGCAAAATCGCTGAAAAACTTTGTCTCGTCTCGCAAAAATCCCTATATCACAATGTAAAATATGCCTGTCTCGTCTCGCAAAATAACTGCAAATCTCTGTCTCGTCTCGCAAATTTCTGTCTCGCAGTCCATCCCTATTCTTAACCCTTTGAGGCGCAACCCTTTCCCAATGCTGAAAAAAGGGCAGCCGTTGCCATCGCTCGACTTAACTAATAGCAAGAGGGCGGACGATCAAAACGTTCGTCCGCGTGCCACAGATCGAGAGACCCTTTTTTTGACGACAGCTCGTTGCCATCGCTCGACTTAACTACCAGCAGGCTGTCGTCAAAAAAAGGGTCTCTCGATCTGCGGGGCACGCGACGAACGTTTCGATCGTCCGCCCTCTTGCCGGTAGTTAGGCCGAGCGATGGCAACGGCTGCCCTTTTTTCAGCATTGGGAAAGGGTTGCGCCTCAAAGGGTTAAAGTACAACAGTGTTTTTGAAAAAGTAAAAAACGACACTCACCCCTGACGCACCTCGGAGGACTGTCTGACCAGCGGCCCGTGTCCTCGCAAGTGAGCGTGACCGCCTTCGCCTCCTCCCGATCGCGGAAGGCGTAGCCCCTGTTGCAGGAGTACTGGAGGCGTGCCCCCTGCGGGTACCTCTCTTCCATGTCGCCTTCTTCGTCGTCCGCTGGGAGCCTGCGCATGCTCAGGGCCGGAACGTAAACGACCCTGCCGTTGGAGATGGGACCTGGGTTGTCGCAGTAGCGGATGCTGGATTCTGGAATGAAGAAAGGTGTTCGTATAATATTAAACTACAGCAAGTGTAACTTGGTAAATAAGGTACAGTGCGCACCGGATATAACGAACCTGGGATATAACGAACTATCGGTTCTAACGTATGTGATGGAGATCACATATCTAATTTAATAATCATTTAATTTGGCTTTTTTTAATGTAATCTATCCAAAATCAAGAATTCTAAATCACTTCTGTTTTCATTTTTCTGCCATTCGGCTTTTAAATTTGTATTTTCGCTTTTCCCGTATGCATTATTCTTTTTGTTTATTTGTCTCTTCATTCTAACATCGTTGTGCTAAAAGTAGATTACATTCCGTCCGTTTGCTACTGCAACGTACTTTTTGATTCCCCTCCTTTGGCTTGGTGTTGGCGTTTTTATTATTTGTTGCCCTGCGACGTCTTTAAATTTATTTGCTCGCGATTACGTCATTTTTAATTTTATTGTTAAATTTTGTTAGGGTTGCTCTGGAATGGGCGTTATTAATCTCGGCCAGGTGTTTGTTCTCGCCAATGTGTAATTCTGTGCTGGCGTAATTTTTAAGTGATTCCATCTTAATTGCACTGTCCATATAGGATGTCATTTTATTTTCGCTGAGCCACCACCGCCCGTTATAATAATGTTTCAATAGTATATGTTTAATAAAACAGTTTTAAGTATTTAACGTCTTTTTATTATATTTCAACTAAGTGTATCGAACCTGGATTTTCATGTGTCACAACGCAGTCTTAATAATTTGAAACAGCCTAACTAAATAACTTCTTTACAACGTACCTAGAAGCTAAGTGCCGATTGAAGTTCTATATTTATAATGTTATTTAACTTCGGTTAAAACGTACTTAAAGAAATTTATGTACTTCGGCTATAACGTACTTTTTATGCCAAAGCCAAAAATAAAATTTTGCATTTCTTAAGCATTTTATTTCCTTGTTCTCGGAAATTTCATTACCTTCAAAAACACTCGTTGTCAGTTTTCAGATTCTCTAGCGAGATGAATTGTGTATGAATGAAGGGAGGGATCTTTTATCTTTTTCGCCTGCTAAGGTAGGGCTAAGAACAAGACCCTGTTTTTTATTTGTCATTCATCCATGTAAATGCGTCCTGAAAAGCCCCATCTTATCTATAATGAATCTGCTGATAGTGAAGAAGAAAGAGAGGAGCCTATACCAAGCATACCCGACGCATTCAATGCTGCAAAAACAGCATCACGGTTTTTTGAATGCCGAAGTGATGATGCAGAGACTCTACAAAAGTCTATTATGGATATCCAAAATGGCCTTTTTAAAGTAGCATCTGCCCATTTAAAACAAAAGAAAATGACAGATTATTTATCTCAATAAAACACACACAGCTTTCACAGGTCGCTTTCACAGGTTTCAGTTTTATGCAAGAATATCTAATATCCGGCGACTTAAATGATAATGTTAAACAAGCACTTTTAACTATGTACATGATCTTTTTCTGTGCATACCCAAACAGCCATACGGCCGAAAATTACCAAATATTTTGTACATGCGGAACGAATATGTATACAAGTACTAGCTGTACATTAAATTCGGCATTTGGTAAGTCGTGAACTTTGCCTCATCTTAAAGACAGCACTTCACAACATGTTCGCAATGTTCAACCGGACACGTTGCGGTCAATTGTAGAACATGTTCTCTTACGATTCCGTCATTACCGTCATGTCGAATATGTTTTGCTGTAATAATGTTTGTTAACTATCATAAATGTGCAATTTGCAAAGGAAAACGCACTCTGGTGGCGAACATTTGATTTTTTTTTTTTTTTTATTCGCTCGAACCAATTCCGATGCCTTCATTATGTCTTACACAAAATTTCATAACTTCATCAACAATAGCTTCGTCTGTAGACAACTTTAAAATAGGATCGTTTAATTTCGGACAACCGGTACATGTTCAAAGGAATAGCAGAAATTCTGCGACTTTTGCAACTGAATTTAGCAAGAACGAAGTCTTACCCAGAACGAAGAACGATTACCCAGGGGAATGAAGTCTTAAGGCCTTATTACACGGACAAAATTTAGAGCAATTTTGCTTACAGCAACCAGTTGCTGCAATTAATTCCCGCCAGTGAGCCCAGTGAGCACGTCAGTGAGCCCAGATGAGCACGCAGGGTTGCCATAGGAAACAGACTCTGCTGTGTAAACAAACTCTGCTGTGTTCACATCGAGATTCGCCGAATTGGCGGTAGCTAGAGCATGTAATTATAAATACCATACCGTTGGTTGTTTATACCTCGTGTCTAACGTGTGGATAGGATTGTTATTTATTTTTATTTTCGTCAATCAATTCAATTCCCATGTGGATATTTCACTGACGCTGACTCTTCCGCCATCTTGCGTTGTGACGTCAAAATAGGAAGCCCTACGGTTGGCTGGAATTCCAGCAACCTGCAATATTTTCGTCTCTGAACGAAAAAGTTGGAGTTGACTGTTCCCTAGGTAACCGAGGGAAGTTTCCCGGAAAGAGGTTTCTGCAACTGGTTGCAGCAACCAAATCGCACGAAAATTCCTTCGAGTAATAAGGCCTTTACCCAGGGAAGAGAAGAACGAAGTCTTACCCAGAACGAAGAACGAAGTCTTACCTACGGGAGTGCGTGACTGCGCCTCGCACCTCGGTCGGCTGGCCGACCATTTGCCGGACACTTTGCAGAAGAGGTCGGGCTCCCCGCTTAGCACGTATCCGTCTCTGCAGGAGTACTCGAGGTGGCTGCCCTGCGGGAAACCGCGTCGGCTGGACGGCGAGGCGGGACGTCGGACGCCGTTGGGATCCACGCCCGGATCTCGGCAGAACCTCAGGCCGACATCGGGCCTTGCTGGGAGAAGAAAGAGAGAAAAAACATTGTTCAAACGAGAGCTACTTCAATCCAGGCTGAATCATTCCTTCCAATGTTTGTTTCCCCATTCTGCATTTGTTGGAACGTTCACGAAAACGTTCTAGAACTTGTGACTAGGGATGCACCGAATACCATATTTTGCCGAATACCGAATATTCGGTTGAAATTCTAACAGAATATTCGGCCGAATACCGAATACCTATAACTTTTCTAAATATTAGTGAAATGCTGGTAATTTTTTAACTGCATATTTTATTAAAAAGTTAGTAGTTAATTGACTTTATATATTTATGAACACTTAATGATATGAGTTTTTTTATCCCTGATTACTGTTTCAAATTTAAATGAGATAGTAATAGTAAGGTTAATGTAATGCATCATAAGATTTGAGAAAAATTGAAAATCAACGAAATTTAAATTTAACATCTGAGTGTTTTCTCTTACATTAAAACTAATTTCATTGCGATATTACTTTTTTGCATGATTGTGGCAACACTACGCTAAGGCGATCTGCCAAGGATGGGGGGGTGCCTTGGCAGGAGGACTTTCTAAGGGTTTCTAACGCGTATTCACATGTGATATTAGTAAGTAACAACTTCAATTAATTTAGTACTATACCATATCTTTCATTCATGATATAAAAAATATGTATTTGTTTACCGATTGGAAAATACTTAAATTTGTTTACTATTCGGTTGCCGAATATTGAAGTATTCGGCCGAACCGAATATTCGGTTTGTCTGCCGAATAGGCAGTATACCGAATACCAACCGAATATTCGGTGCATCCCTACTTGTGACTGTGTACTATCGCGATGCTCAGTACCGCTGCCGAAACTGGAGTTCACGTCATTCGAGGAAAACTCAATTTTGGAGCCGTTTTGAACACGGCGCACACGACAAACTTGACTTTAGGAGCCCTATTAGTAAGGTGCCGGGGGCACGTGCCTCCTATTGTCCCCCTTTCAGTTGCGGGCGCCTACTTTAGTACATTTCGAAAATGCGTGGCTGGTTCGGCAGCAAATTGTTCCAATTCATTGAAAAAGGGTTTCAAAATGTTTTGGTTGCCATTTGTCATAAGAAAGAAGACAGAATACATTAAAATAAACAACACAACTACTTAACTACTTATCTAACTTAATTATACTACTACTCTCGTACTAGGCGCGGTCCGCCAGTTGCTGAGTAACAATCAAGGCAGGAATGAATCAGCTCGGTTTATTCTATCTTTAACCCTTTAACGCGCAGTGTTCCCGCTCTGGGAACCCCCAACTCTGACGTTTTGACTGTTGCCAGTCACGAAGAATAGATTGGATTTCTATAAAAATAGTTGCGGGTGACAGAGCTCCACGAGAATCCTTTATTTTTTTACTCTTTAGCACGTCATTTCCCGTAAAACAATGGTCACGATTATTTTTAACAGCACTGACATCTGCTGAAAAATGGAAGAATGCGAAAACAGCTGGACAAATTGCCCAATGCTGAAAACAGGGCAGCCGTTGCCATCGCTCGACTTAACGACCAGAAAGATGGCGAACGATCGAAACGTTCATCGCGTGCCACAGATCTAGAGAACCCTTTTTTGACGACAGCTGGCTGTGCGCGGGCACAGCCAGCTGCGTCAAAAAAAAGGGTCTCTAGATCTGTGGCACGCGATGAAGGTTTCGATCGTCCGCCATATTGCTGGTAGTTAAGTCGAGCGATGGCAACGGCTGCCCTTTTTTCAGCATTGGGAAAGGGTTGCGCCTCAATGGGTTAAACCAGAGTAGCCTATACGTGGCTTTGCCATAATTACACAATCAATCAAATCGAAATGTGCGCCACGGAGTACTAATGCTCTTCGCGAAAATAGACAGTGTTCCACGGAAAAAAAAAATGTTTTTTTAGTCTAAATGTTTCCAAATGCTTCGCCAGCGAAAAGGTTTGAGAGACTCTGGCTTAACCAAGTAGCGCTTGATTTTTTCCCCAGCACATTCTCCAATTTATGATAATGCCAGAAGTGATCAATAAATTTTTGACATTTGTGGGGTATGAAGAATGTATTTCTTTTTCTAAAAATATTAATAAAAAAATTAAATATTAACATTTCACTCTGTTATCGCTGAGAATTTTGTGAAAAATCGGGTTTTTTATTCCAGAAAGGATAATAAGAAAGAAAATTCTAAATATTTTTGCAACTTAGACTTTTTGCGACCGTTTAAAAATAGATCGCTAGGCCTTAATGGGTAAAGGCTGTTCTTTTAAGAAATCATGTAACTTTTGCCTGCTGATTATTTTATTCACAGGGCCACCCCCAAACACTTCGAATATATTACAAATTGTGAACAGTTACTCTTTGGGCTATGCATGAAATCTCGCCAACTGGCGCCATTTTCGGTGACTTTTGGTAAAATATCGTCAAATTTTAAAATAATTTTCCAAAACTGATCCCATCTTGGCTATATTTCATATGCAGTAGAACGTATAACATTTGGACTTCCGAATTCTTGAATATTCTCTGTAACACGACCAAAATTTGAATTTAGAGTAATGCAGTTATCGAATACAAACTGAAATTTAAACAACACACTTTATCAGGTACTAGCCGCCTCCGGCGACCAGTTGGTTTGCCATCTTAATAAATCTTGCTCGGAGAGAATCCTGTTCCTCACCGGCTTCCTTGGCACTGAAATCTCTCAGATTCTGAATGGAAATTAAAATTCAGATGGTTACAAACAAGAGCGGCCCTACTGTAAGTGTCGCCCCCTGCTAATATAAAAAAGACGCCCCCTTTTATGCTCTACTTAGTTTTTGAGTTCGAAATGAAGCCCTTCGAAGCCGGCACCCAGTTTGCAACACGTTTTTTTATCGATATCTCCTAAAATAATTCGAATTTCGAAAAAATCGCTTCGAGGTATGTCGGGAACCATCTTGAAGAATTTCCATACAAAATTTGGTAGGTCTACGATCATCCGTCTGCAAGCTACGCGAGGTGCAGACAAACTAACTAACTAACGGACAGTTTACACATTGCTTTATTTATATAGATGTGTAAAAAAACAACATCTGTCTGTTGTTTATAATTTCTCAATAAAGGTTTTTTAGTTTTCTATTATATTTTTAAGAATAGTAATTCCTTTTTTTTTTTTTTTTTTTGACAACTTTACCTGATTATTATCATTTTTTTTAACAATTTCTATAACAGGATTTCTATAATCCGGAATCTGTGAAGTTCCAGTTATTCTGGATTTGAAAAGTTCTGCTGCACTTTGTGGCGACAAAAACACTAGGGTCACTTGCCAATGAAACAAATGTTTCATTCAAGTGCATCAGAAAGTGCACAAAAATTAAAATAGACGTTCCAAGAAATCATGGGTTTTTCCGAATTTTCCAATTTCGAAAACATTACACAAAAGAGTAGGTAATAAATGGGTGCTACTCACCTGTTGAGGTCGTGGTTACCGGAACAGGGGGCGTCACCCTCGTGCAGTGGGGCGTCCTGCTAGACCACGCCCCTGAAGCGAGGCAGGTGATGAGGCTCCGGCGCTGCAGAGCGAATCCCGGGTGACACGTGTACACGACGGATTGGCCGACCCTGTACTGCTGCACTGCCACCGAGGGACTCCCGTCCGAGTTCAGCCTTTCCGCGTTGGCCACCTGACCCGGATCCGGACACGTGACTTCCGGTGCGACTGGGGAAGAGACGAAAGATAATCGTGTATTCCTACGCTGCCACTTTGAAAAGTGTGGGTTGGTTGTTAGGAGAAAATACAAATTGGAAGCACGAAAACTGAATTATATGTATACAGGGGAGATTCAGAAATCTTGGTAAAAGCATGCAAGTGGTGGTACGATGAACCAAAACGGTTCGAAATCACACAGAAATGTATCTGTTAATAATCACTTCAGAATGACAGCGGACTTTCTACCGTGATTTCTCAATCTTTCACAGGGAATACTTAACTAAAATAGATTACTAACATATCTTATTATTAAAGTAGGAATTATAGTATATTGATGCAGAGGATTATAAGATGATGAAAACACCGTTTTCGATCCCACATTGCTGTGTGATTCTGAATCATCTTGGTTCCCTCTATTACACCTTACATATTTTTTACAAGAGTTCTGAAACATCCTGTGGATAGGGTGTCCCAAAAACACTCACCTAGGTTTTTTATTCTTTGTACATCAAACATAGAAATTAGTTGCTGCTGTTGTGTGTGTTAAGGTAAACCTGCACGCGGGGTATCTGCCTAGGATGGGGGGTGCCTTGGTAGGAGGACTTTCTCAGGGGTTCTAACGCGTATTCACGTTACAGCTGGAGAAAACTTACCAAAACTCCAACATAGAAATTAGAAATATATACTTGAAAATATATATACAGGATTAGCAAGAAATAACCCTACTAGCAATTTTGCTCGGGCCGTCATCGGCTGGCTGCCTGGCCGGTGGTAGCCCGAGCAAAATTGCTAGTAGGGAAGTTGTCCACTTCAGAGGGCTCTAGAATGACTGACTTTTTGCAACACAAATGGAAGTAAATGATGGTTCTAATCCTCTAGAGTGATAGTTCCATTTGGGACACCTTATACTTAATGATAACTCTATTTTTTACAGATTTCACAACACAGTGTTATAAAGTAAGCCTCTTTCTTTCAAATGTCAAAAATCGTTTGACAAAATAGGAGCCAATACGCCAACGCGAACTGTGTGCTGACGATGTTTACGGTGGCGGGAAACTTTCGTTACAACCTAATATATACTTGAAAATATATATACAGGATTAGCAAGAAATAAGTTGTCCACTTCAGAGGGCTCTAGAATGCGTTCTATTGATCCAAATGAGGTAAAATTTGAAATACGGGTCATTCAAATGATGCGTTAACATTTATTAAATAAAAACTTTCAGTACAAAAATTCACCAGTAGATGGCGCTATAACACAAATGGCATTTATTTACATATATTACAAATGTGGCATGCCATTTGCGTTACAGCGCATGCCAATTAGCATTATTCTTTGAATAAAAAGGCGGCGGATTCTGCAGGAGCATTAGTAGCTTCTCTGAACATCATGCGTATGTCGCAAGAAAAAGCGCTACTGATAAAATTGTTCTACCAGAACCAGCAGAACTCCGTTGCAGCTTTAAAAGAATTCCGTCTTATGAAGCGGATACGACTGCCTATATGTGCTCGAAAGGAAAAGTTAGAAAAACATATTTTTATCTCTGTTCCAACAGGAAAACTATATTGTATGCAAAGTATCTAAATACCTACAATTTTATCTATAAATTATTAAAATAGTGTCAATAACTATCAAGCAGGGGCGTAGCCAAGGGGGGGGGGTGTTAGGGAGGGTCATACCCCCCCCCCCCTGAGGAATTTTTTGTCATTCAAAATGCATATTCTTCACTCCCTTATCACACACATGTATGCATATATGTGAGTTGCAGTAGTCGTATAGTAAAGAATGATCATAGATGTATTGCATGACAAAGACGTAAATACATGAAAGTGTAGCTGAAAAATGAGCTGTGGAAACACATGTATGTGATCACCGGCAGCAGCACTTGGCCCAAATGCGTGAATGTGCAGCTCAAACACAAGCAGATGAAAGAGATGGTTAGTATTTGGAAGGAGAACGACATAGAACAGCTAGACGTCGACAAATACTTCGGGTAGACAGTCCAAGTGTCTACAAACGATACTTACTATCATAGTTTACAACATTTTAACATGGCTAGCATTTACCGTGGAAATTTGCATTTTCCTAAAGAAAGTGTAAAAACTCAAATTAACAAACCATTTCGGGGACTGTAAAATTGATGTAGGACATTCCAAATTTCCTAATGAATTGGTGTGGTTGTTTCTTCGATGTCACCCACATTTCAAAGAATTTCATAAAAGAATTCGAAATTTGGAAGCATACTTTACAATGGCTTTGTTCACAGTGTATGACGAGTGAAACTATTAACGATTTTGGTGTGTGCAGCTACGTTGCGAACAGTGTATAACAGACTTGATGAATCTTTTTTATAAACTCATTCATTTGACAGTTCAACCAACTCAAATTCTTGCTGTTGAATTTGAACGTCCTCAATATGGACAGATATATTTCTGAAGTAATGAAGACGCTGTTAGTGAATGCATCGCCCAAGATCTTCGCTGATATCCTCGCTAATCTACTACACAAGGAAAGGAGGCAGCTTACGTTAAACTACTTTTTGCTCAACTCTGATGGCACCAACCATCGAATATTTAGCATCCCTTTTCAAAACAAAGTATATGCCATTGTAACATTGAATGCCGACCAAAGCTTACCTGATAATGAATAAGTGATCCGACAGCGTTGTAAATCTTTTGCAACCATGAAGATTATTGATACGTGCCAAGGCAATTTACGTACTCATTATTTTACGCTTAAGGAGTCTTTAGATTCTGAGCATGGCTCGGTAACCTGGTACTATGTAAATAAATGCCATTTGTGTTATAGCGCCATCTATTGGTGAATTTTTTTACTAAAAGTTTTCATTTAATAAATATCAAGCGCATCATTTGAATGACCCGTAGTTCAAATTTTATCTCATTTGGAACAATAGAACGCTTTCTGGAGCCCTCTGAAGTGGGCAACTTATTGCTTGCTAACCCTGTATATGTACATACACGCAGTGACCTCTCACATGCGTTTCAAAGGAACCGGCTTAAAATCACTTATAAATGAGAGTCGTACAATATACGTTCTTTTTTCAACTACCTCTGGGCTTGATGCACTTGGGCAGGGGCGCGGACCAGGTGCGGTCGCCCTTGCAGGTGAGGAGGGAGGACCCCTGCAGGGCGTACTCCTCGGACGCGCAGCTGTACACGACGGACTGGCCCTCCTCGTAGGTCTGGCGGGCCGTGGACTCGGAACCGTCCGTGTTCTTGCGGAGGCCGTGAGAGATGAAGCCCGGGTCTAGGCACGTCACCTTCTCGGGAACGGCTGTGGGGGAGAAAGAAGAAGAAACGCAAATAAGCAAGCATACACGACGGAGGGGGTGGCCCTTCACCCCTTGAAAAAAAAAGTAAGAAAATCTGAAACACAGTTCCCAATTCCAGGGAACTGAATCTGGAAAAATCTTAAAATCTGGAATTCCCAATTTCAGATTTTAAATACGCACTTAACCCTTTGAGGCGCAACCCTTTTCCCAATGCTGAAAAAAGGGCAGCCGTTGCCATCGCTCGACTTAACGACCAGCAAGAGGGCGGACGATCGAAACGTTCATCGCGTGCCACAGATCGACAGACCCTTTTTCGGCGCAGCTGGCTGTGCCCGGCACAGCCAGCTGTCGTCAAAAAAGGTTCCCAGAGCGGGAACACTGCGCGTTAAAGGGTTAAGTGTGAGAGACCCTTTCCAACATTCTGTTGACTGTTACAATTTTGTAGGTGAAGTAAAACAGGAATGGAGACGCATCGTGTTACTCATTCATGTGATCATTTTATTTTAGGAAAACATAATTTAATTTAAAAAAAAAAGAAAATCTGAAACATTAATAAATGCGTAAAATATCTATCATATCAGCTATCTTATACTGATAGGTACCTGAATAATGAGCACTGGATGAATTTTCTAGTACATAAGGATAACTTTAATACAGGAAAAGCCAACTGAGCACTTTGTTACCTGTTTCACAAAACGTCCCCGTTCTGCCGGCGGGGCACACGCAATTTCCCCTGCTGTCGCAACTCGCCCCGTATTCGCACCGACAGCTCTGCCTCTCCTCTGTAATAGTAGTAACCTCTGCAAATAAATAAGAACATGGACAGGGTGACCATTATTGAGCTGCATGGAATGAGACAGATTATTTTCCCCCCAAAAGACACCGAGTATGAAGCGGTGTTAATGTATTTCCCCAGGTTCAATACCTCATCAAGACAAAGCCGTGATAAAATAGCAAGACATCGTACAGTGACAAACTTTCACATTTTATTTTAACATATCAATGCCTATAAACTTCAAAAATATAAAATCCTGCGGTGGCCGGGCAGACCCCCAAAAAACGCAGCTTCTCAAGGCAAGAGGTAAGGCGAAAAAGATAACGAGAAACTCAAGCCAAGAGAGTAATAACATAGCCGAGGGCACGCCAAAGAAAGTGCGAAAACAAAGAGACGCCAGTAGAAGTTAAATACATTTCTATATAATTATATTTGAATCCGCGACGCGCCAACCGGCAAAAGAGAAATAAATAGCTACCCTCACGAAGCCGCAGAAGTGGCGTGGTGTGAGAAAGAGTATTAACCTAAAACATAACAGCGCAATATACAAAGGGCATTCCATAAAAACTGAGAGTAAAATCATAAAAAATCAAGAAATATATTTACAGCAAAAAATACATCATTCTTTTTCAAAATACCTTCCGTCAGATGATATGCAGCGGTCCCATCGTTCAACCCACTTTTCAAAACAAGTAGAGAAGCCCTTTTCATGGAAGCTGCTTCGAAGAACCCTCCACTGCTGAAACAACTTCAGAATCTGTGTTCAATTTTCTGCCACGGAGCTTCACCTTCAACGTCGGAAACAGACAGAAATCGCATGGTGCGAGATCTGGACTGTAAGGGGGATGTGGCATGATTTTAATATTGCATTTACTAAGATATTGCTGAACAAAAATAGCGACATGCGGGCAAGCATTATCGTAATGTAATGTCCAATTCCCTACCAGTTCATCTCCATTTCTGTAGGGCAAATAAAACAGTTCTTTAAGCAAGCATGGAATTAGGAAAATAAAATCGCCTGCTTCGTTTAGAATTTTGTATAAACGTACAGTTAACAGTTTGAAAAAATCGCCTGCACTTCTATTTTTTAGTTCCGTGGTGTTGCCACTACGTAAAAAAATAACTCTCAGTTTTTATGGAATGCCCTTTGTACTACGAAAGGAACTGTAGGCTTTTCCCATGCAAATAAGAGAAAAAACAAATAAAAATAAATGAAAACGGAAGATCGCTTTTAAGTAAGGCAGGTGAAAAAACTAAAACTTTACGGGCGAAGCGAAGAACATCCGAATCGGAAGAGCAAAGAATAAATTTTGAACGCAAGTTAAATTTAGAAATAATTGACGATTAATCCATTTATGCCTAGTGTCCCTTTTTTGGGACGGCATTTTCGCTATTAGTCGAAAACGTTATTTATTTTTCCTAGTCTTTATTCACGAGTATTGAGCCTCAACTCTCCAAAATATTTTAACATGACCCAGTAGGATGTTGATATTTCGATTTTTATGCATAATGATTTTAAAAGAAATCATCCCTTGTTCAAGAAGTTGACATCAGAAAATTATCTATTATTTCTGTTATCAGTAAAAATTGAAGAAAGTCGCAAAAATATCCAGGCACAAATGGGTTAAGTAATTGATAATAAAAAATAAGATATGTGATGATCTGCATCACACCGAGTTCAAAAAATCCAATGCAAATTTTAAAAGTAACTGCATATATCCTTTATGAAATTTTATGCAAAAGCGTTTACTTTCAAAATTCTTTTTGATTATGTAAATTATTTACCTTTCGGTCTGACGCAGTACGGCAGGTGAGGCTCCCAGTGGTGCCCCGGGTAGCAAAAGTAACGCCCAACGTACCTCCCGTTGCAGTTGACGTCGCACCGCGTACCTTCCATTCCCGTCGTGCAGTTGAACGAGCCGGGGCCCTGGACGACTAAGTCGCAATGTCCTTCGGCTGAAACAACAAAAATTAACCAAGCTAATTAATTAATTAAAACAGGATGTTAACCTTATCGTGTTCACTCACATACACACAAACACACATACACACACACATACACACATATACATACATGAGACGTCAGATATTTCAAGTAAAGTTTCAGATTTAAGGCAGGTAATATGGTTTATTGAACATTACATTTAAGTTACAATTTAGAATGAGAAGAGGGGAGGGGAGACGGGTACAAGAATCAGCGTGGACTCATTAAGCAGTTCCAGTGGCAGAAGTCCCTCGATTTTCGATGTGCGGGAGTATTTACGCTCACCACCCCACGTGGTTTGCGAAGACATAACTCCGCCTCTCTCCCATCTCTGATCGAACCACACACATTTATCAACATGACCCGCATCCGGGCTACAAAGGCGTGGGGGCACGTCTAAACTCTAAAGAACTCAGAATCGACGGCCTAATGTCTGACAAATAACAAAATAAATAAAACATAGCTCCAGATAGCGCGCGTGGCACTGTAGAAAAACTGTAAGTCCTATACACACCCAAATCAATACCGGTCTTGCGACGGTGGTTTATAACATATATACCCAATTTGAGCTCAATCGCATGCCATGTTCAGGAGCTATCGTGTTCACTCACATACACACAAACACACATACACACACACACACACATACACACATACATACATCTCGTAAAAACAGCATCAATGAATTCAGAAGACCCCAAAACGGGTCCATACACCAAAATCTCGAAGTCGAACTTTTTCATGATTGCAATACTTTCCTTACATGGTACATGTTCGGAAAGTAAAAAAAAAAAGAAGAAATGTGATTATCACAGGAATGCGTAGTTACTTCATAGTTACCTTGTATTTCCAATTCAAATACCAAAACAACGGATGAAAGAAGCTGAATACTCACATACGCAGTCCGGAAATTCGGTGAAAGGGGTCCAGCCACCTCCTCGACATTCTACCGAGATTTCTTGCGCAACGTACTCTCGGAAGCTGTACCCGGGCAAGCACCGTCCGACGCAGGTCCTGCGCATACAAAGAAAAGTATTACGTCAGACAAATGCAAAGGGTTTGTCTGAAAAAGCAAAAATTATTTCATTCTGAATGAAGGACAGGAGGATGAATACAATTACACAGGTAGGGGCAAGTAAAAGTGGCCGGCACGAGTCGATACGATTGGGCGTGAATGACTGACGCCTACACTACGACTGTCCTCAGCAACTTGCTGACCCGGTGCCCTAGCACGATGCTATATCGCAGAGTATTAGTGACAGAAATTTCTCGCTCACGGACAGTCAATTTCTTCGGATAAATAGCCGGACCCTCAATTGGGTGCTACCACGAATCTAGCGTATAAAGGAAGTGAGAATTCCTGAACCTGTTCCGACCCTGTCGGTAACAGGGACCGATCAGCCTGTCACAATGCACTGCTTTCACCCCTTTTTCTAAATTTTTTCACACGAAGGCGTTGTCTTCAGAATGTCCGAGGGGTTGCGGCACATCGATCAAGGAAAGGGTGTACTTTTTGACAGGGAGGGAAACTCAAGCTTGCCGAGGAAAGGGGGAACTTTTGTGCGAATGCCTAACACTCTGTAATACGGACAATGAAAAAACCCATCCATCTTCTACTCTCCGTTATCGGAATGCAAGTTTTCGCCTTCATCTGACGTGTCGGAAAATAACAGCATCATTTCCGATAGTGAATCCGACATCGGAACGATTTCGACAGCTTCGTGGTAGCACACAGAGAAGTTTTCTCGGATTGTGACGTCATGAGTCGAGAAGGCTTGATTTATCCGGTACGGAAAGCTTCCCGATGACATCGTGGTTGGGCCCCAGGCCCCCAAAAAATGGCGAGAGATGAATGGAAGTCCTTCAATATCTGCTACAGGCTAACGAACTATGCAGTGTTTTCCTTCCTTTGATCTGTTTATTTGTAACCTGGAATTCTGTTCTCCGGGCCACTTTTATTTGCAACATCCCGTGTTTAACCTTCCTCTTTAACCCTTAAATGTGCGTGTCCTCGCAGTGAGGACACGACTCAAACATTTCGGCTGTTTTGATTCACGAAGAATACATTTCCTTTCAATTAAATATTGAGGGAGGACATCTAGATAGACTGCCCGATGACGAAAAAGTGCTTCCGTTGCCGTCGCTTGATTTACCTACCAGCAAGATGGCGGTCGATCGAATCGCCGACTGCGTGTCACAGAGCTCAAGAACATTTTTGACACAGCCGACTGTGCGGCGCGCTTTTTCGCCATTGGGAAAGGGTGGTGAGTGAAGGGTGTAAATAGCGGTCTGCAGCTAAATCATGTGAGTAGATTGCTACCTAATTCCGGATACAGACTGAACACAAGATGTGCTCAAAGGAAGCCTTATGACTTGATAATTCTTTGATTGAGCTTTAATAATTGAGCTTTATTGACCTGATAAATCTAGCTTACTGCAAGTTTGATGCAAATTTGCTGTGCTATGTGGGGGCAATGGAAATCGAAACATTCTGGAACCATTTCTCGAATATCTGAACAACTCGGTGCCGCACAATCGCCTACTTTTCATAGCATATTATGGTTACAGTCTGTCGCACGCGATAGTACTCGAGCCCAAATACAACACGGGTTGACGCAGAATGGGAAACAAACATTGGAGGGGTTGATTCAGCCTGGATTAGAATAGCGCTATAATCACTGCATTAGTTAAGGTGGTGAGGAAAATACAGCAATGGGTTAAATACTGCTTTAACACCCCATTAGCCAAGGTGGTGATACCAGTGGCGGCTCCTCCATTTGAGCACATGAGCACGTGAACCCCCAGAGGAAACTGGGGGAGGAAAACCCCAGAGGAAGAATATACAAATTAAAATTAAAAAAACATTAAGTTCACTTCTTGATTTTTGTGGATTTAAAACGTTAGTTTTACTCTCTCCAATCATCCCTATTATTAAACACGCTTATTATAGCTAACGCACTGTATCGTAGGTTACTACAGCATAGTCTTAGTCGCTCGCACGTGCGATCGACCGAACGGCCTTTTGAACCGGTCTCTGAGGAAAGACGCCGAGAAAGTTGTGGTAGAAGCGAGGCGTTGCTGATATGACTCCGTTCGCACACTTTTTTTTGTGCTCACGTAGGATTTTCTTGCCGTTATCTCTTCCGGATTCTTCCTTGGTTTGTTGTGTTCGATTAGTTAATGGTAATTTTTTTCATTTTCTTATAATTTTCTTTATTTTTATCATTTTTCACTACAGTATTGTTTACGAATTAGTGTCAATAAATAAGATGGGAGTCAAATAAGTGTTTCGGAGCTAAAGCAATAATATTTTTCAACAGTATCCTTTGAAAAAAAGGTGAAATAAAGAATCAAGAGAAGACTTTTGCTAAAACTTATCTTGGTAACGAAACGTTAGACCAAAGATGACTTGCTTGCAAAGATGACTTTTATTTGCGTGCATTGTTTTCCTTTAACTGCTGGAAATGCAAGTCTATTTTAACTTGTAAGGTGCGTCGTATCTGCATAGTTAATTTTTGAAATTAATTTTGTGAACCTCCATTTAAATAACCCACGAGCCGCCACTGGGTGCGATACATATTTAAATGCAGTTACCACAACGATTTTTGTTTTATGTGGCAACTGAACTGGATGAAACGCTGTGGATTCTTCACGGACTAAGAGGGTTCAGGACAATCATCCAAGCATTGCGAAAGAACTAAATGAAATTTGCCAAAAAGGTGGCGCTGGGAGTCGTACTCATTAATTTTTAGCGCATGCGTCGTCTGCTAGTAGCTGAAACGTAAACAAATATCAACGGAAGCACCCCGCGGGAGATACTTACGCCGTGTGTCGTCAGAGGGCGCCCGTGCCGTTAATTATTAAAAGGGGGTCGCATATTTTCCTTTCAGAGGCTGACGCAGTTTCGCCCGTCTGCCGCTTCCCGATGACCGTCCTAAAGCCTCTTAGTCCGTGGGATTCTTGAAATTCCAGGTTGATTCTTAAATTGTTCCCGGTAATCAGCCGGAATTCCAAACTTACACGTGATCAGTGATCAGATCTGTTTTTAAAAAAGAAACGGACTTACCTTATCTGATTGGAAGAGAAGCATCTTATGCTGCCTAATTTTGGACTCTCCAGATTGGGGCAGTAACTCGAAACTGCAAAAAAGACAATCACGAATCGATAAGTTATAAAAGAGCATGCGTAAACAAGCTTTCTTTTAACAAACTTCAGGGAATAACAGAGTAAGCCAAAAGCACTAGGAAAACACGAAGCATTATGGATGCCCAAACGTTCTTTCATAATTAGCGAAACTTTTCCTAGTTCTGAGAAAAAATGTATTGTAATCTCAAAAAATTACGGTATTCAGATTTTGATGAAAAAATCTATTTTGTCGTACATTTTGTAAAAAATCGTCTTTTCCTAAAATCGACCAGTTTCTGTCTGATGTCTCAACGTATCTATGTACGTTGTACAAACGTACTTAGGTATTTATGTGCGTACTTATGCATAGAAAAAAGTGCAATACTTCCTCTTTATTCCGCTGTTGTTTACAGTATAGCAAAGTGATATAAAGCAAGGTGTACATAAATGAAGCGCGGCACATAAAGCGCCTGTTATGCGTAAACTATGTACACAGTAAAAAAATTCAGAAACGTTACACACTTACAGCGGAAAGGTTTCCGAAAGTATAGCGTAACCTACCGATGCTCTACTCGAACTCACGATTTCGGAAACATAACCCATATTTCGGGGTAAAGTATTTACGGGCGAAAGGAAATCTTTATTTGGGACTTCGCGCGCATGCGCCAAGAGACAGAGGGATAACAGTGAACGCGTCTTCCTTAATAGCACAGATGGTCACAAAAGAGTCGCTGTGACGTCACAGAGGGTCACAATTGTCAAAGGACTGTCACATTGTAACTTCTTGCACAGCCCGATTATGACCAACAGCATTGATGAATTTGGGGGTCCCCATCTATAAAATTTGTTTTCTTTTTCATAATATTTTGACATATAAAAGAATATTTCAGAACAAATTTGAAACTGGGGGCCTGGGCAAAGTCCCGATTTGCCCATGCGATAATAAGGGTCTGGTAACTTGTGAGTGATGTAACTTCACTGTGTGGTCACTGTGAAGTTTATTTGTGACCAGTCACCAGGTGACGTCGCCGGATGAATACTTAAATAAAACGGATGAATACTTAAATAAAACAGCACATTATCTCCTGAAAATAATTTATGTGGAAGAAAAAAGATTTAAGATTTTTAATTTATATTTATTAATTATGGTATTTTCTCTCCATTTACAAAATACTTCAAAAAAATTTTAGGTTTCCAAAACAAGCCGTACCACAAATTAGTTTTGCAGCAGTCAGTTTACTTATAAAGCAAAATTCGGCAAGAAAACCGCAGAGCCGTGGTACCGTGCTTTCTTCCGAATGCGTAGGTCCAGCGTTCGATTCTGGTCGTCCTCACCGCTCCTTCCGACAGAGTTTGGTGCTGCCATCTAGGTTAAGATACTCGAAACGCTTCATCTAGTGCATGTTACTTTTTTCTGAAAAACTCGGAAAGGTTACTCGTGAATTCGGAAACCTTTCCGAAATACACGGAGAGGTTACTCAATATTTTACCAAAATATACAGAAACGTTACCCATCTTTTCCAGAAACCTTACCTAAAATGAAGGAAAATAGGTAAATATGTTTCCGACATATGCAGAAACGTTTCTAAATACTTTACCCGCATGGTTCGGAAACGTTTCCGCAATTTTAAACTACAAGAGCTGCCCCATTTTTTGGGGTAACGTTTCCGAATTTTTTTTTACCGTGACTCATGAAAAAAGATGTAAAAAAATAACTTTTTTCGCAATTTTTTATTATATTTACGTTATTTGACTTGAACACCATTTCACCGAAAGAAATAATTTTTTGTTTGGGAATTTCTTATAGTGGGAATTAGAGGGTTAATTTAACAACTGACACCAGATCAGCTGGTTAGTTAATAGTTAGAAATAGTTACCTTGTGCAGCAGAAATTCGCTGATTTTGATTGCCGGGCCTATGCGGCCTCCTCACTGGATAATAGAACTGCCTTTTCTGTCTGGACTTTGCTTGTATGACTTCTAGAAAAAGAAAAATGAAAAACTTTTACTTCTTATTAAAACCCAACCAACAGCGGCGGGTACAGAAATTATTTTTAAAAGTGCTAATTTTTTTAGAAGCATATTTCACTTAAACACAATTTACGATAAAGTAAAATGTTACACTGAATCAAAGTAAATATTCTAGGAGTGGCTAAGTAATATTTAAAGCTCTTTTGACATAAATGAAGTGTACAATGAAGCAAAATTTTATCCGAAGCGATGTTTTTTTTTGGGGGGGGGGGGAGGAAAACCCCTAGCCCCTTCCCTAGAACAGAAGCTTTTGTTAATAAAGTACCTTAAAACACTCTTTTGGAATTAAAATCCTCTATTAAAACCGTTTTACAATCTTTGTCAGACATATTCTAACTATACTTCACCTTTATAACTAGAAGTCAAAGCCCGTTGTGGAGTCAATGACAACGGACGCTAGAAAAAAGATTGGACAAAAATATGTGCACACTCAATGTAGTTCATCTTCGTCCGCCTAAAATAAATAACTTCATACTCAATATTTATTATATACCGAATTCGAACTTCATGCTCTTCTGGAAACGTGCCGGAACTTTTCGCATTCAAAAGATTTCGTTTCGCTGGGAACATCTCCACTTATATCAGTGCTTCATGCAGAAGAAATCATTTTATTTATTAAAAAAATTAAACTGGATAATCTGGAGAAACTATTTTTTTGAACGAATCGGAATCGCCCTTTTCCCTTTAAAGCCGTGACTTAAGTATGACGTCACCGTTAATTGGCGACAGCTCATTTTGTCAAACTGACTAATGATAAACTTTTTTGATTCTCGGAAACAAAATGGATATGAAAATAGCGAACAATCGCTTAAAAACGAGGCGATGGGTGGATTTTCAGATATTTAAAATAGCCCAGATTGTTTTCTATTTTTTGTACATAATTACGAAAAATTTCAAGCGGATCGTGCAAAAGGTGTAGATTTTATTAAGATTTTTTGTGCTTAACTTTTTATTCTTTTTGAAGTAATGGTGGTAAAAGTTTTATCTTCAGTGATTGAACCGGGATTATTACCGAGTCAGGGATCGGAGTAACTATATAGTAGGACTCTAAATATAATACTCATTAGAGTTAATTATTTAGAATACAATGGTACAGTTCAGCGGTACGAGTTTTAATTCGTTCCTTGACCGTTCCCGTTAGTCAAAGTAAACGTATCTTTTAATTCATTTTCAAAATGCGTTTCATCTGTACTAGGCTCCAATACAGTCTTGCAACTTTTATACAATGAGAATTGCGAAAATGCTTCCTTAAAAAGTTTTCTAGCCCCTGATAGGATTAGTTTAGTCTTTTTTTTTTGTGTTCGAAAATCACATGTCTTGATAAATATAAATACAGTCGAGCAGGGGCGTAGCCAGAAATTTTTCATGGGAGGGGTTACGACTACTGCAGCTCACATATATGCATACATATGTTATAAAGGAGTGAAGAATATACATTTTGTCTGACAAAAAAATCCTCATGGGGGAGGATTGTGACCCCCCTAACCCCCACCCCTTGGCTACGCACCTGCAGTCGAGTCTCGCGTTTCAACGAAGTCTAAGGGACGATAGAAATCATTTCGCTCTCACGAAATTTCGTTATAACCGATACTGTATCTCTATACAGGGTGATTTCTAATTCATGGTACAAACTTTTAGGACTGGTACAGTACATTGTAACAGCCACATTTCGCACACGGAATGTGTGGCCTGAAGTGAAGCATCGAAGCACAAACACATTAAGGAACAAATGATAGAGAAAGTGTTTTATTTTCACAACCTCGTTTACAAGTGAAAATTAATTTGCAAAAATCTGGAGTGACTCCACTCGACTTTCTGAACACTTACGATTAAGATCATTACCATGCATTTAAATAAATTTTAATCGATATACCAAACATATATACCCAATTGAAGCTCTATCGAATGCGCCGTTTAAACGCTAGCGCACTTTCAAGAAATCCCCCCCATAGGCCATAATGTAAAAGAAATCTTGATCGTAGCCCTGTAGAAAAACTATAAGCCCTATACACACCCAAATCAATACCGGTCTTGCGATGGTGGTTTATAACATATATACCCAATTTGAGCTCAATCGAATACTCCGTTTAGGAGCTATCGTGTTCACTCACATATATATATATACACACACACACACACACACACACATACATCTCGTAAAAACAGCGTAAATGAATTCAGAAGACCTCAAAACGTGTCAAAACACCAAAATCTCGAAAGTGGGATTTTTTCATGATTACATACTTTCTTTACATGGTACATGTTCGGAAAGTAACAAGTGTTCAAAATTGCGTCCATCAGCATCGACACATGCTTGACAGCGTCGGTGCAGCGATGGACGAACACGTTCAAAGATACAGGGAATTTAACGCACGCGTGCAGCAGCTACGAATACTTGAGCCACGAGATCTTCCTCGGAGTCTACCGGAGTGGCATAAACGTCATTCTTCGAATGTCCCCATAAAAAGAAATCGAAGGGCGTCCAATCGGGAGACCGGGGTAGCCAAGAGATAGATCCACCCCGTCCAATCCATCGCGAGCCAAATGTCGCATTTAAGTACGGACGAATATCTACAGTGAAGTGGGCTGGCGCCCCATCATGCTGAAACCGCATGTGGTTTCTAATGGTGAATGGACAAAAACTGAAACGAGAATGGCCTCTCTTCCCCAAATGAACGCCGACTGGCCATCTACCGGCAACGGCAGCAACTACTCGCTCTGTTTCTTCTCCGTCTCCTGCATTGGTTCTTTCCTGTATTTGTGCTTCGACGCTTCACTTGTGACCATACGCTCCTACACAAAATATGACTGTTACAGTGTCCTGTACCAGCCCTCAAAGTTTGTACCATGAATTACACGTCACCCTGTATTGTCATTTGATTTGGGGATTGCACATTCGATTAAACATTATGCTTTACGCGCTTAAACCCAAAGAGCGAAAAAAAAACGATACATTGCGGAGCGATCCGTTTCCATGCAAACCTACCGGTATTTCCGCGAAAGTGCTCTTTAAGTAGTAGTCTTTTTTCTGAGAATTCCTCACCTCGCTTCCTCTTTTTTTTTCTGAGAACTCCCCTCCTCTCTTATTGTTATATTTCGTTCCGCTCTTGTGATCGAAAAACGCTCCTGAAGGAGAAGCGCACTTTTGAAAACTGGGCCAAAAATCGCTCCGACTGATCGATTTTCGCTCGTTTGGTTTAAGTGTGTAAAATCACTTACTCAAAATTAAAGCACCAACGTCCATGTACGTCCATTTAGAACTAGAAAAAATGTTAAAGAACCGTTTTAAAAACGACTAAGATTTTTTTGCAAAACAAAAAGGTCCACGTAATTGGACCTCTGGATCGAAGAGGTTAATTTTCCAAAGAAATAAAAATTCTTGCAGTTTTTTTTTTGCTGCGTAAAAACGGACACAAAAACAAAGAACGTGTGTACTCACTTCTAGTGCAAAATCGCCCTTCGAATCCGTCTGGGCAGTCGGAGCAAGCACTTAGCCCATCCTCACAGGATCTGCACTTGGACAGTCTTGCGCAAGGGTCAGCATCCAACGGTTCAATACAAAGCCTAAAAGTAAAAAAATCTGGAGTGACTCCACTCGACTTTCCGAACACTTACGATTAAGATCATTGCCAAGCATTTAAATATATTTTAATCGATGAATCATTCAAACATATATACCAAATTGAAGCTCAGTCGAATGCGCCGCTTAAACGCTAGCGCACTTTCAAGAATACCCCCCCCCCATAGGCCATAATGTAAAAGGAATTTTCTGTCGTATCCCTGTAGAAGTCTTATACACATCAAAATCAGTACCGGTCTTACGATGGTGGTTTATAACATATATACCCAATTGGAGCTCAATCGAAGGTACCGTTTAAACGCTAGCGCACTTTCGAGAATTTCCTCCGATAGTCCATAATGTAAAAGAAATCTTGGTCGTAGCCCTGTAGAAAAACTATACGTGCTATACACACCCAAATCAATACCGGTCTTACGACGGTGGTTTATGACATATATACCCAATTTGAGCTCCATCGAATGCCCCGTTTAGGAGCTATCGAGTTCACTCGCATACACAACACATACACACGCACGCGCACACACACACACGCACACGCACGCGCACACACACACACACACACACACACACACACACACATCTCGTAAAAATAGCATCCATGAACTCAGAAGACCTCAAAACGTGTCAATACACCCAAATCTCGAAGTCGAATTTTTTCATGATGACAATACTTTCCTTACATGGTACATGTTCGGAAAGTAAAAATACATACAATGGTGTACCCTATTACTAGACCCACACCAGCGGTCGTGTTCAAAAATCACTTATTTCGTAATAAAAGCCGTTAACCACCTATTTTCATTCATCCGTTAACCGGAAAATAAAATTTTGTGGAACTCGTCTTACAATGGAGTGCCTGATCAGAGACACATGATGTACCATAGTCATATAAATACAGGTAGACGGCATTAGCAAGGACGTATTTAAAGGTGGGGGTCCAGGGTGTCCGGACCCCCTACCCCCACGAAATTTTTGGACCCCCAAATTGTTTTTCTGTATACGTGCCTGGCAAGGACGTACCCAGGGGGGTGGTCCAGGGAGTCCGGACATCCCCGAAATTTTTTTCTGGGTACGTCCCTGGTGCCTGGGCATTAGCTATCTGATAGTGAAGCCGAAACTGTAACAGTAGAACTGCCCTATTGCTTAGACCACATTGCAATAGGACTGTGTCATTCTTTGGTGACAGTTCTACTTTTAAAGAAGTCATGTCGCCAAAGTTAGGCGCCAAGAATAATGATGCATTGGACATAACTGTAAAACCGTTAACTGCAGAATGCTGAGATTTTGTATTGAGAACAATTGTAACGTATAATTGTGCATCTTCAGTTTTTAATCTATAAAATCGTGCATCCAATGGGGTCCAATTAACTGGAATCGACTGAATATGACTTTTAAAAATTTTGGTAATTTATGACTATCTTCTGAAGAAGAGGCCCTTGAAATGTCTGAAGTCCCAGGGCCCCATTATGTTATAATCAGGGCCTGTGTGTGTGTGTTATTATCACAAACAGAAATTTGTTTACAATTAGCATTCATTCTATTACTGATAAATATAATATTTAAGCAATCAGCCACACTTCACGTCAGTACAACAACAGTTACGTAATCGACTTACGTCACATTTCTGTTCGTCCTTCCACAGGGGCAGAGAACAGTTCTGTCGCATGTCAGCTGGACTGCATATGTTACACTGACGGCCAGACAAAGCGACAGTAGAGCTACATTGAAGAAATAGAAAAAGAGAAATCAATCATAAACTGACACAACTTTTGAAATTTTTAAATTCAAAATTTAGAAAGAAACTAATTTTAAACTCTTTATGAAAAAAATATTAAGTGAACTGAAATTATTCAAAAATTAAAATGCGGAATTAGCTGGAATTCAAAGATTAAAACATCTCGGAATCGTGGCCGAGATGTTTTAATCTTTAATCTTTTCTGTTTTAATCCGTTGAATCTCTTACACAGTATAAGAATTGTTTAGTTTGAACCTGTAAAAAATCCATAAATGCTGCAGTATTTTTACAGGGACATTATTTTATAGAATTGAAAAATAAACAAATGAACGTTTCTAGAATACATTTTAAAGGATGATTGTCCACTGAACGTCATAAATTATAAATTTTTTGGTTGTCCCTCTAAAAAAATTACTCATGCTACATACATTATTTTCAGTAGGGTATATAGCAAGGCACAGTCTACAGAAATAACATACACAAATTTCGAAACAGTACAGTTTATAGCAGCTGGATCACGATTGGACAGAAATACCATCATCGTACACATTTTACAGCTTCGATACAATGTAAGACTGTTGTTTAAGGCAGTTCTACTTGAAAATCATGCAACTTTTGAACAGCTTTTTAACCCTTTAACACGCGGTGTCCTCGCCGTGAGGACACCAAACTCTGACGTTCTGACTGTTGCCAGTCACGAAGAATAGATTTGATTTCTATAAAAATAGTTGCGGGTGACATAACTCCACGAGAATCCTTTACTTTTTAGCACATCATTTCCCGTCAAAAAATTGTCACGATTCTTTTTAACAGTACTGACATCCGCTGAAAAATGGAAGAATGCGAGAACAGCCGGACAGATTGCCCAATGCTGAAAAAAGGGCAGGCGTTGCCATCGCTCGACTTACAGCCAGCTGTCGTCAAAAAAGGGTCTCTAGATCTGTGGCACGCGATGAACGTTTCGATCGTCCGCCATCTTGCTGGTAGTTAAGTCGAGCGATGGCAACGGCTGCCCTTTTTTCAGCATTGAGAAAGGGTTGCGCCTCAAAGGGTTAAAAAGTTTAATTGTGTTAGAGACTCGGAAAATTTTAGAATATCTATTGACAAGTTGCAACTGACAATGAACCTATAGGAGTTGCGAAATTGTCAAAAAAAAAAAAAAAAAAAAAAAAAAACAGCTCTACATAAAAAAAAAAACAGCTCTTCGCGATATTTCTAAAAACGGTTCAATCCTCGGCCCATTTTGGAAGGCCATGTTTGTGCTTATGAATTTTTTCTTAAAGTTGCACGAGACATACAGCTTTAACCCCTTGCCGGTTCAACTTTTTTCGAGTTTGAGGGTAAAAAAATTGTCAATTTTTTTAATGCATATTTTGATATAGATACATTTTAAAAACATAATAACACTATTCTCATGTAAGATTTCCTAAATCGTGTATAGTTCTACCTTCTAGTGAGCAGAAGCGCAAATAAAAGTGTTTGAAAGCAAAACGAAATAATTCGGGAAAGATTATGTGAAAAATAAAAAAAATTCCTACTGCCCGAGCTACACTCCAAATAATCCAGAATGGGACGTTTTACCTGGCCGATCTCAGCTCGGGCAAATCCGGTAAGGGGTTAATGTTCATGTCAGTCCATAGTGCATTTAGGGTGAAAAAACATGATTCATTTTTTCTGGTGTTTAACGCCATGGGTTTGTTTTTTTCAAAAGCTCTATGACGGCGATCGCTCTTCAGGTGGAACACTCTTACACTAACTTTTTTAAACTGAAAATTTTAATTAAGATGACTTGGCACTATATGTCCATTTTTTTTTAATCTAAGGATTTTTACTTATTTTGTGTTTACATTATTAAAGGTTAATGTTAAGCAAAATAATTTCCACGAAAAAAAAAAACATTAATGTATTAGACAATCTTAAAATTCGGAATCCCTTTAAAACTTTTTAAATAATTTAAATTAAAATATTAAGGGTTTTTAAAAAATCCTTCTCCTCCTTTATTTATCAAGTTTTTGTATAACCAAATTTTTTTGTTATGCTAATAATGGTGTGCTTTAAAAATCTAGAGATCGGTTGTACTGTTAATGATTTGTCTTTGGGGGAAAAATGAAGTTTACATAAATGGAAAAACGTAGAACATTTTAAAAAACTTTTTTTTTTGAACAAGTGTTTTCAGTAAGTTTAATATTTTATCTTGTCCAGAAAAACACATCCTTAATTAAATTAAGTAAATCATTAAACACACACACACAAAAAAAAAATCAAGTTCTATAAAGAATATGAAGTTTTAGCATTTTAAATTAAATGATTTTTTTTTTGGGGGGGGGGGGAATTAAAACAGGAAAAAAAAATGTATTTTAAAAATGTAGTATGTAAAAAGCTGTCAATTCACTTAAATATATTTATACTAATAAAATCGCTCCAAAATTTTTCTGAGTTATACTAGACCTGCCAAACTACATTTTAAGCAAAAAATTGGAAAATTGATGTTTCTAACGATTTTTACTATTTGAGAGGTGAAGCGACAATTAATCTTCCACAGAATATTCAAATGTGCAAATTTAAGCAGCATGTTCAACATGAATGGAGCTTGCGTGTTTTTTCGTGATTATTTGAAGGTAGTTTAATAGCAGGCCCTTAACCAGAGAGATGTGAGGGAGTTTGTATTATACCTAGTTATCTTCCCACCCCCTGAAAAGTTTTTAATAATAATATTATTATTTATTTTACCAGTGAAATGCGAAAGTTTTGATAAAAGTGTTTTACAATCTGCACAAGAAACGTTTACGTTTATCCTTAGTTTGGTATTTGTGGATTTTTAAAAAATTATTGTTTACACTGTTTATAGACAGAAACGCGTACAACCATCTATCTATATGTTGCATACACAGGTTGTCCCAAAAAGGTTGTAACGGGCTTTAATTCTTTATCTTTCAGAGATAAGTGGACAGTGTCCATTGAAAAAATGTTCAAAATAAGGTCGGAAATAAGACTCCATTGAGAAAAAATTCCTCTCGTTCATTTACAAAAAGTGACACTTTTTAAATGCGAATACGACCCCCATGCAAAAACATTCCCAGTCAGTAAAATGTGCCCATGCACTCATGAGGTGGTGTACCCAATTGGAGCCTTTCATCATACAACGTCGCAGAGATATCTTTAAAGAAATACAGAGGGTGTTTACATATTTTTAGAACGATTTCGGGGCCGTTTAATTATGTTTAAAATGTAAAGACTATTTTTTAATACCACCCCCAAATACCAAAAATGTTCGATCTGATAGCCTTTTTTCTGGACTATAAGTCTGCATCGTGATTTCCACGACAGAAGAACTTTTCGTAAAATTTCCAGGAGTATTGCTTTCCATTCCTCTTCCACTACTTTCCAGAATCCATCTATCGTGGTGGGTTTGCATTTAGAAAGAGCTCTTTTTAACAGACCAAAGGCACAATAGTCCATAGGTGAAACGTCAGGGGACTTTGCAGGAATATCTTGAAAAGGTATATATGCAATACCTGTATCAGTCTTCATTTTTTCAAGGAATGCAGTGGCAGTTTTCGAAGTATGACTTGTAGCTTTGTCTTGATGAAGTTTCACTCTTTGAAAGTCATTGGGATAAAGAAGTGGAATTTTTTCTATAAATATTGGAAGTTAAACCTTCTCCTGATAGTATGATAAGTTGATTTTAACATTTTTTTCCACTCTTTTTATTTTTAATTTCCATTGTAGGAGAAACCTACGACAATCATAAACCCCTTACTGAAACTTTCTTTACATTGACGGAACCAGGTTTGTACATTTTTTCTCCTCGTTTTCTATAGTAAATAGACCTAACCCATAGGTAAACCCATGCTTCATCAAGGGTCACAATGTATTTCCATTTATCTCCAGCTAAATGGTTTTCATAGAGGATTCTACAAAATGTTTTGCGTTGAGCCACACGTCTCGGCAAAAGCTGGTGAACATTATGTTTTTTAGCTTTTTTAAGTTGAAAATCTTAGTTTATTATTTTATTTATTGTTGCTACAGATGTATCTAAAGATTTGCAATTGATCTCTGTGTTGGTGGATTTTCTCTTGTTACCAGCGATTTCTCTTTAGAAACATTTGAAACAGTACGTACCTTTTTCAGATATTCGTTTGGAGTCTTCTTTCCATGTAGAATAATAGTTGACGGTTTTTACCTTTCGGATTAATAATGTTGATTATTTTGCACTTAGAAATTTTAATACCATGCATTTCACAACGCTTTTGAATTTTGGAATAAGAACATTTCTCTTCCGAAAGCGCAAAAACATATCCTTCAATCCACAGCTTGTTTACAAATGACATTTTGAAAGAAGAATAAATTTAAAAGTAGCAGACGATATTTCTCATTTCAAATAATAAGCTGTTGCCAAAAATTTTATTCTGAAACATTTACTTTTTTTAAAATTCTTTATCGAAATCATTCTAAAAATGTGTAAGCACCCTCTGTATGACCGGGAACTATACATGATTTTGAATGTAAAAGTTTATTGCTAGAGTGGGAAAAAATATTTTCTTTCGTAATTTCTGCGCGACCCCTGACGAGATTTTTTCCCTTCGGAAGCCATGGAAAAGTGGTATTTATCTTCCTATCTCTTACATTTTTTAAAGTATAATTCTCAAATTTTGTATGTCCCCTCATGAGTGTACGGGGCACATTTTACTCATTGGGAATTTCTTTTGTACGGGGCTCGTATACAAATTTAAAAAATGTCACTTTTTGTAAATGAACGAGAGGAATTTTTTCTTAACGGAGTTTTATTTCCGACCTCATTTTGTACATTTTTTCAACTGACATTGCCCACTTATCTCTAATAGATGAACAATTAGAGCCCGTTACCACCATTTTGGGACACCTTGCATATGTTTATAATAAGGAATGTATGAGTAATTATTTAAAAAGAAATCTGATGCGGACAACACATGACTTCCTTGCACGCCTATTCAATCAAGCATATTTTCGACCCACTTCATCTAAACTTATTTTGTTTGAAAGAGATAAAATACTGCAGTATTAAATGCTAAGGGTCAGCGATATCTACTCAAATATTTCCGATTTTGCCAAGCTGGGTTCAATTTAAAAGCTTTGTTTTTGACACTTAATTGGGCGATACTTCGCCAAAAGCCGACAAGCTCGAGAAAGTTTGCGAGATTTTGGGGATTGCCAAAGTAGTCATTGACCACAGACTTTCAATGAATTGAATGTATCCCATGCACCTTAATGTATACAGGGTGAATCTAAATTCTTGGACAAAACTTTAAGAGGTGATGGCGCACATAATAAGGAATCAGAATCACATAGCAACGTGGGGTCGACAACATCGTCTTCATGGAGCTGTTATAATCACTTTGGAAAAAGTGCCAAAACAACAGTGCCCTTTCCGACCCTTGTTCGTCAGAAACTAATGTATTTTTCTCCGAAAACAGAAGACTAAAATTCATAGTTTCAAAATTCTATTTTATTTCATGGATGAAATTTTTGGAGACGAACCTATTGTTTATGAAACTGGGTTAAGAAATTAGACGAACACTTCGATACTTTTCACAAAGTGATTATTACCGATTAAGTGAAAACTGCGTTTTTGACCGCACATTGCTATGTGATTATGATTCCTTATTATGTGCCCTATCACCCATTAAAGTTTTGCCCAAGAGTTTAGATTCACCCTGTATAAAGACATTTAGGTGACCCTGTACATAAATCACCCAGTCGATTGCAATAAAAAAAAGAGATGCATATTTAGATGTTACAATAGTTCTAAATACAAAATTTCAAAATTCTACGGCTAAAAGTTTTAGAGTGATGCGAAATACGAAATTATTTTTGGCACCAAATTTGGCGATATTTCGGCAAAACTTTAAAAAAAAAAAAAAAAAAAAAAAAAAAAACATTTGAATGACCTAGAATTCATACGTTATTGTTAATTAAAAATAACAATAGGGTATGTCATTTTGTAAATTTTAAGGTTGTTCTACCTGAAGAGCGATCGTTGCCACAGGAATTTTGAATAACTTAAAAAAAAAAACATGATAACTATGCACTATGGACACTAACAGTAAAGCTCTGTGTCTCATGCAACTTTCAGGGAAAATTGAAAAGCACAAGCATTGCCTTCCAAAATGGGCCGAGAATGGACCCGGTTTTTTTTTTTAAAATCGCGAAATTCAGTAAGTTGAGCATTTTTTCATGACATTTTCGTAACTCCTATGGGTTCATTGCCAGTGTCACTCCACGGTGAAACTTGTAAAGATACATTCTAAATTTTTTCGAGTCTCTAGCGCAATTAATTTTAATTACTTTGTCATTTTATCTCTCACCCCCTTTATTGAAAATTGTCCCAAAAATGTGTCCCAAAAATGCGACATAAAAGTATGCGACATAATTTTACATATATTTAAATACTATTAGTTCACAACAGCTTTCATCTATTGTTACACTATTTCGTAAGCTGTAGAATAGGCATCCCATGTATTTTTTACATATATTTAAATACTATTAGTTCACAACAGCTTTCATCTATTGTTACACTATTTCGTAAGCTGTAGAATAGGCATCCCATGTATTTTTTACATATATTGAAATACTATTCGTTCACAACAGCTTTCATCTATTGTTACACTATTTCGTAAGCTGTAGAATAGGCATCCCATGTATTTTTTACATATATTGAAATACTATTCGTTCGCAACAGCTTTAATCTATTGTTACACTATTTCGTAAGACGTAGAATAGGCATCCCATGTATTTTTCTATAAATAGGTTACAATCCTAAAAATTTCAACATAGGGTTATCAGACGAAATACACGAAAGATGAGAGATAAAAATGACAAAGTCCATTAATATCGTTTTAATATGGCGATAATGAAACTAAAAAATGAAGGGGGTTGAGGGGGGGGGTCTCCCCCTGACGAGGCTCGAACAGCCGTGTTTTATTTCTTTTCATAAAGCTGTTCAAAAACTGCATTATTTGCAAGTGAAACAGTTTTAACCCTACAAGGCTCAATTTCTTTTCTGTGTCTGAAACAAATATATGTGATAGTGATTATTATTGGGGGGGGGGGAAATAGTTTTAAAAATAACAACCTATTTTTTTACTAGAAAATCCCTTTTTCATTTCAGTTTTATATGCGGTACTCTGGGCCTTAGCTATACTTTTTTGGTATTTATTTTGAAATTTTAAGGTTCATTTTAAGGGTCATTTCTCAATAGGACGGACTCCTACACACAGTCACTTTTTCTGGGTCAACACTCTTTGCTAACTAGTTTTTTGTTCATGTTCTAAAATAAACAAAACCAAGTTCGTAAGATGAATGTTTAACCCTTTGAGGCACAACCCTTTCCCAATGCTGAAACAAAGGCAGTCGTTGCCATCGCTCGACTTAACTGCCAGCAAGATGGCGGACGATCGAAACGTTCATCGCGTGCCACAGATCTAGAGACCCTTTTTTGACGACAGCTGGCTGTGCTCTCGAGCGATGGCAACGACTGCCCTTTTTTCGGCATTGGGCAATCTATCCAGCTGTTCCTCGAATTCTTCCATTTTTCAGCAGATGTCAGTGCTGTTAAAAAAATAATCGTGACCATTTTTTTACGGGAAATGACGTGATTAAAAGTAAAGGATTCTCGTGGAGCTATGTCACCCGCCACTATTTTTATAGAAATCAAATCTATTCTTTGTGACTGGCAACAGTCAGAAAACGTCAGAGTTGGGTGTTCCCAGAGCGGGAACACTGCGCGTTAAAGGGTTAAATTTCAGTCAGTTCTGGCAATAATAGGAACAGAGTAAGTACATCTGCATGCAACAGCCCGAATTATATCGTTTGCTATCTATGCATAAATACTTTTAAAAACTGACTGATGTCCATACTAGTATTTTGTAGACGTAGAGGAATAGTTAATCCATTTATGCCTAGCGTCCCTTTTTTGGGACGGCATTATCGCTATCATTCGAAAACGTTATTTATTTTTCCTAGCCTTTATTCACGAGTATTGATTCTCAATTCCACAAAATATTTTAATATGGCAAGTAGGATGTTGACATTTAAATTTTTATACATCACGATTTTAAATGAAATCATCCCTTGTTCAAAAAGTTGACATCAGAAATTTATCAATTACTTCTGGTGTTAGCAAAAATCGAAGAAAGTCGCAAAAATATCTATCACGAATGGGTTAAAGTGGTTGTTCCACCTAGGGTACCAGGTACTGTCGGAAAAAAGAGGTACAGAATGAAAAACTCAATTTTAACCTCCCTACTCATAAGCTAAATATCTGATTATCCCCCCTTCCAAACTTGAATGAAAGTTATATTTAGCTTATCATTTTGACTTCGGCTCTGTCAAGATAAATAAAGATCCAATCTTACTGAATTGGCATAAATTGAGATGTAGCATTGGGAGGGGCACAATGTTTCCTAATGGAGAAAATACTGTTTTCAAATAGGTGATATCTGAATTTTATTGAATTTTATTGTAGGCAATTGCTCCCCCTTGCCGTATGGCCGCATGTAAGTTACGCCTATGTCCTACTGTATATAAATTTTGTGACAATCGATTAAGATAGTTAGGGGACGGATATACATACCTAATTCAAAAGGATTTTTTATTTATTTATTTTGTTTTTGCTTGCGGGGAGGAGTTGAAAAAAAAGGAAGATAAATCATGCTAAACGCATCGATTATAAAACGTTTTCCAACACAATATTTTTGCGTTCAATTTGCCGATGCATTGTTCTTAAAATTGACGAGATTCCGGAGGTAACCTTAGAAAAAAAAATGAATAATCACTATCAATGTAATTTTTTTACTCCTGGATAAAAACTTATAAAGCTTTTTCCATCGTTTAACTGACCAGTGAACTGTTATAAACATTATTTTACTTATTGTATTGTGCTTGAAACGGATGAATATCTCTAAACTGCCATAGATTGTAATACATTGGAATTATTTTGAGTGCTCCTGTAGAAAAACTATTAATGATACAGACACTATTTTAGATGGAGAGCTTTGCCGTGTAATTTTTAATAACATATATCAATTTTGTTTCATTTGAACTAGCCGAATATTTCTTAATTACGCTTTAAAGACTGACTGCCGATAGAAAGTCCTGTATTAGAAATATTTTGAGTGCTCCTGTAGAAAAACTGTAAATGCTACATGCACCCTTTTCGATAGGGGACATGGTACAGTACATAAGAACAGTGGCGCAGAGAGGGAGGGGGAGCAGGGGAAAAATCCTCAGGGCCTCAGCTTGTGAAGGGCCCCCACTTTTGCTGTTTATATGATACTTAATTGTGTGTTGTCAATTTTGTGAAAAAAAAAAGTCCGAATTCATATTATGTCCCCGGATGTTTCAAATTAATTTTTGAATGAAATTACAAAAAGCCAGCTAGAGCATAAACCACCCACTTGACAAAAGCGAGGAATGTTAGTGATTGAGTCTTCTTTTGCAAGAAAAGTAAATATTGACGGTGTTATTCAACGCTTTGCCATGACTAAAAGTAGAAAGGATTTATTTAACAATAAATCATTTTTTTTTTCCGAGACACAGTGTTAAATAGTAGAAAAAAGGGTATAGACAGAGGAGAGACTATGGGCCCACATAGCCTCCGAAAATTTGAATTTTCCTTAACAAAATGTTAAAGATCAAGACTTTCAATGACAAATTTTGAAATTTCCACTTTTTTGGCTGCCTGCTTGCATGGAAGTATGAATAAAAATATTAACTGTGGAAACATGCCATGCAAAAATGTTAACGTTTCAAATACAGTTTCTCTATGGATTTGACGAAACCTTCAAAACGAAATGTTGGTATTTTTTAGAGCATGGAGGTTTATTAAAATATAATACTGTTTTAAATTAATACTTTCAATTCTATTAATAATTTCCCAATTACTATTAATTTAAAGTTTCTTTAAATGATTAATAATTTTAATAAGGTATACATGATTGATCTAATACGACATCAAAAGGATTTCTGGATAGCAAAGGGACCCCCAAAGATTTTATCCCCGGGGCCCCGACTTGGCTCTCTGCGCCTCTGCATAAGAATAACCTGTATAAATTTCGTAGAAATCAATGCCTATTTACGAGAGTTAGGGCAGACAGACGGACAGACAGACAAACCAAAATCATAAACAAATTTTCATTCTTGTCGGGAAAATGTTAAAAAAAAGAGTAAAGAGTAAACTTACCTGCACAAATCGTCATTATCCGTTCGCTCTGTATCCTCTGACTGTGTTTCCAAACACCTCAGCACCACATTTTCCTCGCAGATTAGACACGATAGGAATGCGTCATGTCCGGAGCTTATCGCACCTAGGAAGCTTCCAGATCCGTTTGTGACGAAAAAGTCTCAACCTGTTTGCACCAGACTGAGAATCCCCTAACCCATCGCTTAAAAAAAAAAAAAAAAACATTTCGAATCTTCAATAACCAGGTGAAAATGGACAAAGGTCACGAGTTGACCTTGAACTCGGGGCTGCCGCGCATTATTCCGTGACGTAACTCATAATTGGACTCTTGACGGATGCCGTACACGAAAGGTGGTTGCTTCGGGAAGGTTTATCTTATGCTCCGGCTTCCTGTGAATTTGCATATATGTGTTTATAATGCACGAGGGGTGCCGTGCACGATGCTGTATTGCGATGCGTTATCAGCCTGTAATGGGCCGAGAATGAAAGTAATTGATTCCTGATAAACATGCTGGTCATGCCTTGCGCCAGTGTCGCTGGGGATAAACACTTGGTCTGATGAAGGAAGCTTAACTTCAGAAATACAAGGCTATTTAAATGAGGCCTCGAAAATGACTGGAAAATTGATTTGTTGTGTTGTTGTTGTGAACATGCATATCGGATTTGTATGTTTGGCTCGAAGCCCGCTTATAAATCCTTGTCAGGGGGACAACACAAGGGAGGGGGTGCCCTCCGTGGGGGAGGGGGGGGGGTCTTTCTAAGGGGTCCTAGCCCGTATTTGCGCTAAGTTTCGAAGAAAACCAAGGAAAACTCCGATCGGTTAGGCCGACGGACGCGCGATGGAACCCGAACCCGGGACCTTCACACTTTGCCCGTCTGCCATTTCCAGTCACTTAACCACTGTGCCATGGTGAGGCTGAAAATGGATTTAAAATTTCAGGTTTTTGTTTTCAAACGCATTTTTAAGGTTTTGATTCACCCCTCCCCCCTCCAAAATGATCAAGATTGCTCAATAACTGAGCATTTATTTTAAAGTTTATGTTTATTTTCAATTTTTAATTCTTTATAAATGTATCAGTTATTGTAAACATTTTTTTTAAGGAAATCTTGACCATATTATAAATACAAAATAAATAAATGAAGAATTCCGTGCAATATTTGTATCAATTTGGTTACACAATGGTCTTACTTTTATAGCATTTAATTAATTATATGAAGTGCAACCAATGCCAGGGCATGATCAACCTGATTTAACCAACCACTGAAAGCCATAGAATTTTGATGCAAGGCCATATACTGTGCAATATTATTATATCAGTGTTTTGCTGGTAAGAGAATAAAATTTTAAACTGTATTCTGCTGAACCACTCTTGGAAGCAATCTTTGTGGCATTCAATGAGTTCCGTTTCAGTGTATGTAAAATTTAGAAAACTCTCACTAACAGAAAAAAAAGTAAGCGGTCGAAATGAGGTTGAGCTTCTCCGAACTTCCCAGATAGCACAGTTGTCCATTTTATATCTATTTCTGATCCATCTCGCCCACATTACGTCCATGTCTGTAGATAAACATCCAGAAGACATCTATTTATAGACATAATCCGGAAAATCCAGAAAATGTCCATGGATAGACCAAAACTAGACATGGAATTTCCAGAGAGAATTGGTGATTAAGGCAAACCTGCGCGAGGGGTGTCTTCCTAAGATGAGGGATGCCTTGGCAGGAGGACTTTCTAAGGGGTTCTAACGCGTATTCACGTTACATCAGGAGAAAACCTACCAAAACTCCAGACCGTAAGATCGACGACCACGTGATGGGACCCGAACCCGGGACCTTCACACTTCGGTTGTCTACCATTTTCAGTGGTATAACCACTGTGCCATGGTGAGGCCATGGAATTTCCAAAGTAAGTATTTTTTATAGACGTATCCCAGATAATCCACAGTACCTTAGTGAAATGGCAAGAAACATGGATGGAGATGTCCAAGACTTGACCTAACTAGGTCCATATTTAGACACTGATGTCCACGACTTGCCCATACCAAGTCCATAAATAGACAAGCACGTCCATAATTACGTCCATATGGATGTCTATAAGGCGTCATATGGGCGTCCTATAGTGCCATGTTGACGTAAAAAGGACGAGAATCCGGCGAATTCTGGATGTTTAATGGACATGCCAACTTGTCTATATGACGTCTTCTTGGAATGTTCTGGACAAGTTTGTGCTATCTGGGTTTAGAGGTCAATCGGGTCCCGAATATATTGGGTTGTTCTGGAAGTAATTCCGTTTTTTTTCGAACAGAGGTCTTCGTTGTATTTTTCCACAGCCAATTTCCCACTTAAGCCGCGCAATCATTCTATATTTTGACGGCTTATATAGCAAGCTTGCTTGAGAAAAAGGTCCTATTGATTCTACGCAGTAGTTTTGATTTGATACACAAACAAATACGGAAACTGAAAAGCGGTATTTTCGACCTGTTTTGCTCTTTTTCTATAGGAAAGGCAAAAAATACTGTTTAACCCTTTGAGGCGCAATCCTTTCCCAGTGCAGAAAAAAGGGCAGCCGTTGCCATCGCTCGACTTAACGACCAGCAAGAGGGCGGACGATCGAAACGTTCATCGCGTGCCACAGATCGAGAGACCCTTTTTGGACGACAGCTGACTGTGCGGTACAGCCAGCTGTCGTTCAAAAAGGGTCTCTCGATCTGTGGCACGCGATGAACGTTTCGATCGTCCGCCCTCTTGCTGGTCGTTAAGTCGAGCGATTAGGGAATGCAATCCCGCACTGTTTTTCGTCTTGCGGGATTTCGGGATTGAGATTTATTGATCCCGCGGGATCCATTTCATTTAGCTAGGGCTTCATTTCAACAGAGAAAAGTAAAAAAAGATTTTAAGCACTATGAAGCTTAACTTTAATTATAATAATTAATCTTATGAGATAATTTGTATAATAACTTACAGAAATATGAAAATTATAATCATGATTTTCAGAATAATACAGTAAGTTATGTCTTAATGTATTAGTATTATGTCACTTTCTAGAATTGAGGAATTTACAAAAAAATACTTTCACATACTTACGTTTTTTTCTTAGTTGCAGAAAAAAGAACGTACAAAATCGAACAAATCCAATTAATCATTTCCTAGTCTAGATTTAATTTTAGTAAAATAATTAAAATTGTGAATTAAAAAAAATAATAACTAAAATGAAAACTTTTTATAATTAATTCATGATTGTTCGCTAAGATATAAATGAGTATGAACTACTTCAGTTCACTTGGGATTGGGAAGTTTTCGAAAAATTAAGATTACGATGTTTATATTTATATGTTTGATCCAGACTCCCATTGGAAGACAATTTTAAAAAATAAAACTTTAAATTAAAATTTGTAATTATGGATTCTTTTATTGTTAGATGAAAGACTTGAATATTCAAAAATTTTCTGTCTAATGGTTGGGAAAGCGGCGTGAAATTTTAATAAAAAATAATTTATTTCTTGGTATCAATCCCGCGGGATTAGGATAGTAATCCCGCGGGACTAGACCCGCAAATATTTGTGCGGGATCCCGCAGGATCCCGTTCCCGCGGGATCGGGATTGCATTCCCTACGAGCGATGGCAACGGCTGGCCTTTTTTCAGGATGGGGCAATCTATCCAGCTGTTCTCGCATTTTTCCCTTTTTCAGCAAATGTCAGTGCTGTTCAAAATAATCGTGTACGGGAAATGACGTGCTAAAAAGTAAAGGATTCTCGTAGAGCTATGTCACCCGCAACTATTTTTATAGAAATCCAATCAAATTTCGTGACTGGGAACATTCAAAACGCCCTTTTGAGTTTGGTGTTCCCAGAGCTGGAACACTGCGCATTAAAGGGTTAAATCAGAGACATTGTATATTATGTGGAAGAAGGGATACACTAAAATCGGACTTTAACCCTACAAGGCACCTGGGACATCTACCACCATGGTCTCGGAGAATGTCAGTGACGGATAGTTCCCGCTATCCGATAATGAAATTCATCGGATAAATAAACCTCGACCCCCGCAGTTTCGGCCTACCACCATGGTCACGTGTAAAGAAAGCGAGAATTTTCCCGACTGTTCCGGGAGTATCGTAATCGGAAGCAATCAACGAATCAAAATAGAGCATTCTTTCCAATATCCGGTCCGCGAGAGTACATGTTCATAGTTTATTTCACATTTTGATTTTGTTCTTGTGCGTTAACCCTTTAACGCGCAGTGTTCCCGCTCTGGAAACACCCAACTCTGACTTTCTCACTGTTGCCAGTCACGAAGAATAGATTGGATTTCTATAAAAATAGTGGCGGGTGACATAGCTCCACGAGAATCCTTTACTTTTTAGCACGTCATTTCCCGTCAATAAATGTCACGCTTATTTTTAACAGCACTGACATCTGCTGAAAAATGGAAGAACGCAAGAACAGCTGGATAGATGGCCCAATGCTGAAAAAAGGGCAGCCGTTGCCATCGCTCTACTTAACTACCAGCAAGATGGCGGACGATCGAAACGTTCATCGCCGGCCACAGATCGATAGACCCTTTTTTGACGCAGCTGGCTGTGCGCGGGCACAGCCGCTGCGTGCCACAGATCTTCTAGATCTGTGGCACGCGATGAACGTTTCGATCGTCCGCCATCTTGCTGGTAGTTAAGTAGAGTGATGGCAACGGCTGCCCTTTTTTCAGCATTGGGTAAGGGTTGCGCCTCAAAGGGTTAAAAAATGTACCTTACTTTTATTTCAGTGCTGAGGGCTGTCTTCCTTGTTGTTTTTGCCAGTGGCGTAGCTAGGGGGGACATCTGTCCCCGGGCGCAACACCGAAGGGGCGCCAAATTGGTGTTACGAAATTTTAGAAGAAAAAAAATGAATTGTATTCGTATTTTTATTTGTTTACAGAAACAGAAAACAAAGAGAACAATCACAAATGAATTGTTTTAACAAAATTGTAATCAAACTTTTCACAAGGACTTGTACAGGAAATGTTTGTAGCTATTTCAGAAGATTTTCTTTGGAAATCGAGTTGAGCTTCCCCATTCCTTTTTTCATATCTCTCTTGCGGGCTTCTGTGTGTTTGTGGGATTCAAAGTTTCTGTCGTGTAACTGCGTTTATTATATCTGGCCATTTTTGTCTCTGACTAAATTCCTAGGATGTTCCAGAGTTCTTGTTTACAGTATTTTATCAAGGTCAAAACATTACTCAAGTTTACCCAGTTAACTTTTAGAATGGTAGGATTAGTTAGTCTTGTAGGATTTAGTTCTGAATATTTATGGTGTTATAAATCAAACTTTTATGCATTAGCCATGGTAAAAAAAAAAAAAAAAAAAAAAAAAAAAAAAGCCTATATCTGATTCATCGGTAATAGATAATGGCATTTTCAAACCCAAAATAGCTCTCTTAAATTCAGATAAAGTTTTTCTCAGCTTTTGAGTTCAAAATGGCGCCCCTTGCTTATCTTGCTTACTGTGTCGGGTTGCCCGTTTGGTAATTAATAACGCAACTTTTAATATAGCTCTTATTAGTATAATAAAATGTAGTATTATTTCTAATAAGAACGCATAAAAATCCACCGATCATTTTACTTGTGTAAAATAATTATTTTTAAATTATTTAACCCTCCCGTCACCCTGAACCTCATATGAGGCTCCTACTTCAAATAGCAATATTTAGAGAGAAAACAATTGAATTGAGTATTTTTTTTTCTTTCAGTGATATCAATATCATTCATTCATGTAGAAAGTATAGGAGGCTCTTAACTAGATGCATAAATCGTGCCTAGATTGCAGTACGAGTCCATTTAGATCCTTTTTTACAGTTTTCGCTTCATTGTTTCGAGAAAAAATAAGAAAATAGGGACGCTGCTGTTTTACCGCTTTTTTTTTTCTTTTGAAGGTTAAGTATAGTTTTTTTCTGATTCCTCAACCTTTACCTAATAGGTGCAGCCTTTTAAATTAATTTTAGCATAACAAAATGATTCATTATTGCAGAAAATGCAGAAATTATTATTAGAAAAATCTAATATTAATCGACATTCGAAAAAAATATTTTTGCATGATTTATAATAGTATTTCAGATGCATTAAATACCAGGCAGATTTTTTTTTTCTCTGATTTTTCATAATTCGGTGACGAGATGGTTAAACTTTGTCTTAAGATTCATTAATAAAAATTTATTCTTTATACAATCATTATCAAAAAATCAAAGCTGGAATCATTAAAGATGTGGCCTACTATTCAGTCTTCAAATTGAACATGAGGCAAAATATTTTTCAAAATCCCGTGTATGTTTATCTAGAAAGTGCAACAAATCAGTTGTAATTCTTTGACTCCTCAGCTACATTGTTGCCGGAAGACTATCGACCAGAGGCTTCTGTGTATTCGTTATATCTACGCGTAGACCACCTACTAGGTTCTATCATCCAGACTTCGTGTAATCGTAATCGTGTAATCGTAATCGACTGTAATCGATTACATTTCTTGTGTAATCGTAATATAATCGTAATCTGACAATTAACTTTTTCGTGTAATCGTAATCTAGTCATAATCTTGAAGTTTATTTTTTCGCGTAATCGTAGTCTAATCGTAATCTAGAAATTTTATTTGCCAGATAGTCGTAATCGAAGAGCTTGTAATCGTAGTCGCTTTGATTACGAGACGATTACAAAACGATTACAGTTGCCCAGTTTTAGTTTTTGTTCTGCTTGCTGGGAAAATTTTCACGGGGAGGCACATGCATGCCCTGAAGGCAGGAAGTTCCCCTGGAGCTCCGACGTTTGGAGGAAGACAGGAGCTCGTTTGTATTATTTTTTTTTCCCCCGGGAAAATATTTAGATGACCATTCTCTTTTGTTGTTGTTGTTGTTGTCTGTCGCCTTCTGTTCATCCGAATCTGGACTGGTGAGAGACAAGAATGGACTTCCCAGAAGAAAGTGAGGGTTGCGCGGGAGGGAATAGCTTAAACTATTTCTTGCGGTGTCAGATCTTTCCTTCATTTCTTCATTTTGATTTGCGGTCTTAATAAAGAACATAAATGGCACGTATACAGGAAAAAGTGCAGCATGTTTTTTCAGTTTTAGAAAAGTATAAACATAAAAATGGAAAAGGATGTGCATTTAAGAACTATGAATGTGTTATTTGGATTAGTGGACAATAGATAAACTTTGGATCCTTGTGTTGTTTGGATAAGCAGGTAGGAGCGCATATATTTCCGTTAAAATTAGTATATCTTTGTGCTATTAATTTTGAGTATGTTGTTTAAGAATTTATAATGTATAAAGACCTAGATACTTTATTAAATATAAATATTTTTTAATGATCGATAAATTTCTGGATAAATGGGTAAAGAGTAGGGAACATAAACAATGATCTACAAAACCCCTTTTCCCCCTTTAATAGAATTAACATTTTGTTTTTTCCTTCAATAGAATTTGATGGTGAGTAAAAATGCATAAAAACACATAATGAAGTATTAAAAATCAAATTTGTCTTATTTTCGACTTGATTGGCTGCCTTGACATAGTTCTAAAAGTTTAACGGATAAATAATTTATTTTCATTTATGCCAGTGTTAGTGATTAGTCCCAGAAAACAGCTGATTTTTTTTTTTTTTTTTTATATGATTCACGAAGTGTTCATATTTCGTTTTCTTCGCTGATGAGTGTGAAAATTATTTAAAATATTTTGTTTTTATCTAATTTGTACTGTACACATATTATATTAAAACATAGTACGTCTTTCGAACTTGAATTGTTGGCTATTATCAATTTGGAATTAAACTGCAGACTAATTCTTATAAATAAAAATGAAATTCTGTTTGTTTGTTTGTTTGTTTGTTTGTTTGTTTGTGGATTTGAGTTGTATACAAATCCACAAAAATGGACCTATCAGCCTGAAATTTTGCACAGATATGTAAAATAATATAGAATAAATCATAGTCCACTTTAAAACTTTGAAAGTCCACCCGTTCCCGGAATTTAAGAGATTTTTTATGCTCTTCACGCAAAAATCTTTCCGTAATTGTAACCCCTGTAGTGAAAAAAGTGTGAAATAAGGATCGTGGTTGCCATGTGTGGCGATTTTGCCGAATAAGATGTTTTAAATTCTCAAAGTAAAAATAAAAGAATAATAATGATTTTTTTTTTGTTAGTTTATATTCGTAAGGTTATATTTTTTTTAATTATAATATCGTGTGCATGGGAAATCGGAGCAGGAATGAAATGTTTTATACGCAAAACAATAAGAATTGAAGATTTCCGAGGCTAATATGTTAAAATTTTTTAGTTTGGCGAAAAAATAAAATGGCTCAAATGCCGAGAAAGTGATTTCTAGCGGTTTGCACAGCTTCCGGCTTGACGCTATTTACTGAGAGCTTAAGGTAACGGATTTTTGAAAACAAGTGCAAAGGTTTTATTAGAATACAGCGTTAAATTTTAATGATCCGTGCGAAAATAATGCAGTTATTAAGGGATTTCAAGCGATCTATCTTCAGCATTCTCGCGATTTTGAGGAGGATTCTAACGCTTGGCGCTATTTATCGTAATTTAATCGTCTGCTATTTGGGTTATGAATACACCTGCGTATAAGTTTTTGAAATTTTCATTCAGTTGGAATTGTGCATTTTTCTGAGCAGCTTTTCTGCATCTAATGTATTACATCCAGAAAAAAGGATGTTAGAAATATCAATTTTAATTTTGTTTAATCACACTCATGAATAATGATACACTTTCCAACTTAATGAAAGAAGGAACGAAAATAGGGAAGACCCATGGATTATAACTCTTTTTATATATAGCACTTTAGTGCGTATTTAAAAATCTGAAAGTGTGTCAGATTTTCTATGATTCTAGCGCTTGGCGCAATTTAATGAGAGGGTATTTTTAAAAACAAGCGTAGGTTATCTTATAAATAAAAATGAAATTCTGTTTGTCAATTTGTTGATTTGGGTAGTATACAATTCCACAAAAATGGACCTGTCAGCCTGAAATTTTACACAGATATGTAAAATAATATAGAATAAATGATAGTCCACTTTAAAACTTTGAAACTCCACTTAAAAACGTTTTCCTCCTGAATGGTTCTCTTAATTTCCGTTCCCGGAATTTAAGAGATTTTTTATGTTCTCCACGCAGAAAGCTTTACGTAATATTAACCCCTGTAGTGAAAAAAGTGTGTGAAATAAGCATCTTGGTTGCCATGTGTGGCGATTTTGGCGAATAAAATGTTTTAAATTCTTAAAGTAAAAATAAAAGAATAATAATGATTTTTTTAAGTTTATTTTTTTAGGTTATTTTTTTAATTATAATATCGTGTGCGCATAAGAAATGAGAGCAGGAATGAAATGTTTTATACGCAAAACAATGAGGATCGAAGATATCCGAGACTAATATGTAATTTTTTTTAGTTTGGTGAAAAAAAAATGGCTGATAGGCCGATTTTTAGAGAATGAGTTCTAGCGGTTTGCACAGTTTTAGGCTTTTTGGCGCAATTTACTGAGATCTTAAGGGAATAACATTTTTGAAAACAAGTGTATAGGTTTTCTTAGAATACAGCATTAAATTTTAACTATCCGTGCAGAAATAATGCAGTTATTAGGGCATTTCAAGCGATGTAGCTTCAGAATTCTCGCCAATTGAGTACATTGATTTAACTTGGGGGAAATCCGCCAAATTTCAGAAAATTGAAATCTTCGCATTTAGTACATCGAGGTAACGATGAATGAAATATGTTACAGTTGATAATTTAAAAAATGCGGCTGTATTAAGGGATTCCACTTTTCAAATAAATGCCTTCAAATAAAAACCATTTCCCATTTTGATTGCTGCTAAGTCAATGCTTCGAATGATTCCCTGAAAAAACTCTTGCAAAATGGCGTATGCTGGCACTTTGGCGAGGCTTAGATTTGAAACTGGATTTTATTTGAGACTGGGATATATAATGACACTGGTTATAGATAAAGATGAATGTTGGTATGTGTGTATGTGGTTGAAAAACTGCAGCACCGTTGAGCACCGTTGCACCATGAAATTTGGTTCACCTAGGTCTTTTATCATGGAGGAGCTTTTTATGCTATCCATTTTCCTCTAACCTGCCACCAGGTGGCGCAGCAGAACGTCGAATTCTATTCCGTTTAGCCGTTTACCATGCGAATATCGTCCAAACGATTTCGATGAAATTTGGTACACGCGGATATTAGAACACGGAGAATATTTTTCAGTATCCATTTTGCTGTAACTTGCCGCTAAATGGCGCTGCAACGCATCAACTTCTATACCGTTCGACCGGTCGGTATAAAATTTCTTATACTTACACATTTCAGCACGGAGAATATATTCTAACTGTGTTCCTTTTGATGTTACTCACCACTAGATGGCACTGCAATGCATTATTATTTTAACTCGCCACTAGATGACGCTGCAACAGGCCAAATTCTTGACCATTCAAACGGTCGCTATGAAAATCAGTATACATAGCTATTTGAACAATGAGAATATTTTGGCGTTATCCATTTTGCTATAACTCGCCACTTGACGGCACTATAGCAAATCATTGCTTTAATTAACCACTAGATCGCTCTGCAGTGTATCACTTCTTGACTGTGCAACGGATCGCTATGAAAATAGGTATACATAGATATTTGAACACGGGGAAGTGTTTGGCACGATCCATTTTCCTATAACTTGACAATAGATGTCGCGTCAACACATGAACTTCAAGACTATTCAGCCGATCGTCATGAAAATTCGTATACATCGATATCTGAATGCGAAGAATATTTTTGCCGTATCCGTTTTGCTAAAACTCGCCACTAGATTATGCTACGCCGCATCGCCTTCTGCACCGTAAAAACGATTGCCTTGAAATTCAGTATGCATGATTATTGAACACAATATAACGCGATATCCATTTTGCTATATCTCTTTATTACAATAAATAGTAATCACAACAAATATTAATATCAAAAAGTCCATTCATTCCCGTGCGAAGAACGGGTACTTCAGCTAGTTATATATAACTTTTCTATTGTGTGTATTATAAGCTTTTATAATTCCTCCGAGAATTCGCATTAACCAACACAGGCGTGGGATAGGGGACAACACGCTCCGCTTGCCGTCTACTTTGTTTATAATACCATCGATTGAAAAGTCTTTTCCTCCCGCAAAACCTATAAAAATTTCACTATTTCCACTCTTGAATATATTATATACACACTCCCTCCCCCCCCCCCCATCCGCAAATCTTTGACATCTCTACGTCTATATTAACCTATTTTCTATCTCTCATAAAAATGTTAGCTCCTTTTACCACATTCAAAAGTTTAAACAACTTTTGGCACTATACTATTTTCATTAAATTCAAATGTATGTATGTATGTGTATATTAAATATTCAATATGTAAAAGGAGTTCTTGACCAGAGATGAAAATGTGTGTCAGTTCTTTAGCATATATAACAGCTAATTGCTTAGAAAGTGAGCATCTTTGAACGGTTAATTATTTATAAAATAGTTTTACAGTAAATTCGTGCCTTTTTTTATTGTAATTGGCATTATGTTGGGTTTTACCATTCACACCGCCAATATCACCGTCCAGTTTTGTTTATTACGTCGTACCAGCACCAATACACTATATGTGACCCACCACACTTTAAGATGCATGTTTAGAGATATCTTTAGACATCTCCATTCTGCTATTCTTAAATAATTCTTATTAGCAGTATTCTTAAGTCTTTCCGTAATTCTTAAATTATCCTCAATTCATATTATGCATGTAGTTTTGAGTTAGTAGTTCGTTTTGAATTTTTAAAACGGCGAGTGTATTCTAAAAATTAAAAGTTTGTTTGCTCGGCAGGCCCGGTTTTAGATATTTAATGCCCATATACGTGTTATGAAAGTATAAAAAAAGAAGTTAAACTGTGCGTGAAGTTTTCTGTGAAATAATAACTGCATTATACGTTCAGCCTCATCTATTCAGATTCAGGCTAACGGTTATTGTCGAGAAAACAATGCATTTGTCGAGAGAACCTGTTTTTAGCGTTTTACTCAATGCATTAAAAAATCTTAAACTTTAGTTTAATATGTTCGCGCACATTGTTGCAAGATCGTAACGACAGAGGTTCCTCCTTCACGGCTGAATATTACTACTTTTCATGCGTCTGCCAGTACCTCTTTCGAAACCAGAAAACCGGGACATAGGCAAGGAAGCAACGCCGAGCATAGAAGGGATCAAATATCAATTTTTGTATACTAATTTTTGCTTGATTAGATTAAACCTGGGTTCATTTCAAAGATGTGTTAAACCGCCAAGCCTGTCCCCCCCTCCCACCCCACACACACACTGCAAATGACATATGTTTAAGTTAAAATCGGAAAATGCCATGTTCAAATAGAGGTTCGTATGCATTAAAAAACTTTTCACAAGTGGGCCTAGGAAATCAACCAGGTTCATCTAATAGTATTAAAGTTTTTGCTGTATGGCATTCTTGTAATTTAGCTCCCTGAACAGATGGACCCATTATTCAGTTCTTGAGTTAAAATTGTAAAATTTAGACATTATAATATCAACGTCAGAAGGGTAAAAAGAAAAGTTTTGTAATCGTAATATAATCGTAATCGGACTCAAATGTAATCATAATCGAAAGTTTAAATAGATTACATAATCGTAATCTAATCGTAATCGGGAACTATACTTTCTCCGGTAATCGTAATCCTGGTCTAAAAGTGAAAATTAATCGTAATCGTAATCGATTACACGTCTGTGTAATCGGCACGAAGTCTGCTATCATCCGGTACTTGAGTCATAAATTAACGTTCTGGATGCGTGGCGGCTCATCCGTTTGAGCACATGAGCACGCGAACTCCCAAGATAAAATATATAAAATAAACACATTGAAAAATATTTTTTAATATTAAGTACACTTCTAGATTTTTGTGAATTTAAAACGTGAGTTTTACTCTCTCCCCCTCCATCCACTATTATCTAAATACGCTCATTATAGCTAACGCACTGTGCAGGCGCGTAGCCAGGAAAATATTTCGGTGGGGGGGGGGGGATATGAACTTACATGTGTATAAATAGCTCGATAAATCGATCGCTCGTGCGAACGGAAAAATTCCCTTCTGATCCGCTTTCTGAGAACAGAAGCGGAGGGAATTGATCACAAATCAAACATCGAATCATCGATGAATACAATCGATGAATATACATCGATGAATACAATCATCGAATGAATACAAATCAAACTTTTAATTTAAATTTCGAAGTAAAGATCTACTGATATCATTCTGTTCGCACATTTTCGGTGTGCACAAGGGACATTTTTGTTGCGGTTATCTCTTCCGGATTGTCTCTTGGTTTGTTACGTTCGGTTAGTTAATCCATTTTTATTTCAATTTCTTATTATTTTCTTCATTTCTATTCTTTTTCACTATAATATTTTTTTTTTAACTAGAGTAAATAATTAAGATTTGAGCAAAAGAAGTGTTTCGGAGCTAAAGCAAGGACAATTTTCAATACTATCCTTTGACAAAAAATTGAAATAAAATGAATCAAGACTGTACCTTTGCTAACACTTATCTTGGTGACGAAATGTAAGACAAAATATGACTTGCTTTCTTTCAGTTACGTGCATTGTTTTCCTTTAACTGCTGGAAACGCAAATATATTTTAATTTGTAAGGTGCGTCGTATCTGCCTATTTAATTTTTGAAATTTGTTTTGTGAATCTCCATTTAAATACCCTAAGAGCCGCCACTGTCTGGATGCTGCCTCGTAATTCGAGGACATTTGAAGAGAACTGAATGTCCAGAGATGTTTTTTTTTTCTCATATGCTTCTACTTGGTCTTTAAGATTGGCTTTCATTCCTTATATAGTAATACTCTGCTGTACTTATCTTTTTAAAAAGTTGCATATTTGTACTGTAGAAACTGCTTTAAAGTCTGCGTTTCTGGTTCTCCTCGCCAAGAGAACCTTCAAGTTAAGGTAAAAAATATTGTACTTTTGCAATTTTCTATATTACTGAATGCTTATTATGATTTTTTGAAATAAAAATGTGTGTTTAAAATTTTTCAGTGCTTAAGGTTGTTCTTTTAATAATATGTTTACAAGTAATAATACAAGAAATAATACAAGTTTTGAGCATCTTCTTAAAAAAAAAAAAAAAAAAAAAAAAAAAAAAAAATCCGTTTATATCAGAAACTGGAAAAGAATTCAAAATGTCTTGTATTTCAAATGCCAGCTTTAAAAAAAAAAAATCTGATGTGTCCAACACATGACTTCCTTGCACGTCTATTGAATAAAAATGTTTTCTACGCACTTCCTCTAAACTTATTTGTTTGAAAGAGATAAAATATCAATAATAGTAAGGTTTAGCGATTTCTAGCCAAATATTTCGATATCGCCAAGCTGAGTTCAATTTGAAAGATTTCCTTCTGACACTTTATTTGGCGATATTTCACCAAAAGCGACAAACTTGAGATAGTTGTCGAGATTTTGGGGATAGCCTCAGTAGTCATTGACCACAGACTTTCAATGAATTGAATGCATCCATACACCTTAATGTATTTAAAGTCATTTGGCTCACCCTATAAATAATTTTCCAGTCGATTGCTGTCAAAAAAGATATTGAAAACAGTTAGATATTATAATATAGTTCTAAATACAAAAGTTCAAAATTCTACGGGTTAAAGTTTTACGAGTTATACAAAATACGAAATAATTTTGGAGCCAAATTTGGCGATATTTCGGCGAAACTCGTCAATGTCGACGACATTTGGCGAGATTTTAAGCATGGACCAACAATGGCAGATTATCGCCAAATTTGGCGATATTTCGCCAAAACTCGCCAAGAACGATGACAAATGGCGATACTTTGGGCAAGGACCAAATGACTGACTATCGCCAAATTTGGCGACATTTCGGCAAAACTCGCCAAAGTCGAGGACAGTCGGCGAGATTTTGGGCATGTACCAAACAATCACTGTCTACAATTGTATTATATTGAAGATGTCCATAGACATTAAAGTACTGAAATTCTTTTCGGTGGTCCTGTAAATAAACTCCCCAGTAGATTGGAACCAAAAATCGAGATGCACAACTAGATGTTACAAGAATTTTATATATAAAATTTCATAATAGTTTTTGAGGTTCGAGAGTTAAATATACACACACGTACACCAAAAGTCGCCAAGCTTGGCGACTTTTGGCATAGTTCCTGAGGGAGGCACGTGCCCGTGGTCGGACCATTACCTAACTTATGTGGTAAGACGATATTGTGCTTGAAATGGATGAATGCCCCTAAAATTGCCATTGACCGTAATGTATTGGAAATCTTTTGAGTGTTCCTGTAGCAGAACTGTAAATGATAAAGACACTTTTTTTAATGGAGAAATTCATTTTCTAACTCTTTACCGCATATATCACTTCTGAGTCGTTTGAAATAGCCCAATACCTCTAAAAAACGCTTTGATGAATTTCGGCCCATAGAGCGTAATGTATTTCGAACCTTTTAGGCGGTTCTGTAGATAAACTATCCAGTCGAATGGAACCGAAAGGGGAGGTGCACAACTAGATGTTACAACAATCCTAAATATAAAGTTTCAACATTTTACGCCTAATAGTTTTTGAGATATGCGAGTTTAATGAATTTCGGCCCATTGAGCGTAATGTATTTCGAATGTTTTGGGCGGTCCTGTAGATAAACTATCCAGTCGAATGGAACCAAAAGGGGAAGTGCACAACTAGATGTTACAACTATCCAAAATATGAAGTTTGGACATTCTACGCCTAATAGTTTTTGAGTTAGGCGAGTTTAATGAATTTCGGCCCATAGAGCGTAATGTATTTCGAATCTTTTGGGCGGTCCTGTACATAAACTATACATTCGATTGCGACCAAAAGGGGAGGTGCACAACTAGATCATAGAACAATCCTAAATATCAAATCTCAACATTCTACGACCAATAGTTTTTGAGATATGCGAGTTACATACATACGTACGTACGTACGTACGTACGTACATACGGCATGGAAAAACTGACCACAATAGACTCGCCGCTGGTCAAAATGAGTTTCAGACGCGTTTATATGATCGTGCATGCTAGCCTACGATGAGATGCATCGAAAAAATTCTTAAAATTAAATTTAGAGGTAGTCAAAATCGGTTTTTTTGTCGAAATTTGGCCCCCAAAATTTTTCGGGATCACATTACTTCCTTATACTACGTACAAGGAAGTAAAAAATCTGATGTGTCCAACACATGACTTCCTTGCACGTCCATTAGATCAAATATATTTTCGACGCACTTCCTCTAAATTTATTTGTTAGAAAGAGATAAAATATCAATAATAGTAAGGTTTAGCAATTTCTAGCCAAATATTTCGATATCGCCAAGCTGAGTTCAATTTGAAAGATTTCCTTCTGACACTTTATTTGGCGATATTTCACCAAAAGCCGACAAACTTGAGATAGTCAGCGAGATTTTGGGGATAGCCAAAGTAGTCAGTGAGCACAGACCTTCAATAAATTGAATGCATCTATACACCTCAATGTATTCAAAGTCATTTGGCTCACCATGTAAATAAATTCTCAGTCGAATGCTGTCAAAAAAGATATTGAAAACAGTTAGATATTACAATAGTTCTAAATACAAAGTTAAAAAATCTACGGGTTAAAGTTTTAGAGTTATACAAAATAGGAAATAATTTTTGGCGCCAAATTTGGCGATATTTCGGCGAAACTCGTCAATGTCGACGACATTTGGCGAGATTTTAAGCATAAACCAAACAATGACAGATTATCGCCAAATTTGGCGATATTTCGCCAAAACTCGCCAAGAACGATGACAAATGGCGATACTTTGGGCATGGACGAAATGACTGACTATCGCCAAATTTGGCGATATTTCGCCAAAACTCGCCAAGGTCGAGGACAGACGGCGAGATTTTGGGCATGTACCAAACAATGACTGTCTACAGTTGTATTATAATGAAGATGTCCATAGACATTAAGGTACTGAAATTCTTTTCGGTGGTCCTGTAAATAAACTCTCCAGTAGATTGGAACCAAAAATCGAGATGCACAACTAGATGTTACAACATTCTTATATATGAAATTTCATAATAGTTTTTGAGATTTGAGAGTTAAATATGCACACACGTACACCAAAAGTCGCCAAGCTTGGCGACTTTTGGCATAGTTCTTGAGGGAGGCACGTGACCGTGGTCGGACCATTACCTAACTTATGTGGTAGGACGGTATTGTGCTTGAAATGGATGAATGCCCCTAAAATTGCTATTGACCGTAATGTATTGGAAATCTTTTGAGTGTTCCTGTAGCAGAACTATAAATGATAAAGACACTTTTTTTAATAGAGAAATTCATTTTCTAACTCTTTACAGCATATATCACTTCTGAGTCGTTTGAAATAGCCCAATACCTCTAAAAAACGCTTTGATGAATTTCGGCCCATAGAGCGTAATGTATTTCGAATCTTTTGGGCGGTCCTGTAGATAAACTATTCAGTCGAATGGAACCGAAAGGGGAGGTGCACAACTAGATGTTACAACAATCCTAAATATAAAGTTTCAACATTCAACGCCTAACAGTTTTTGAGATATGCGAGTTTAATGAATTTCGGCCCATTGAGTGTAATGTATTTCGAATGTTTTGGGCAGTCCTGTAGATAAACTATCCAGTCGAATGGAACCAAAAGGGGAGGTGCACAACTAGATGTTACAACTATCCAAAATATGAAGTTTCGACATTCTACGCCTAATAGCTTTTGAGTTAGGCGAGTTTAATGAATTTGGGCCCATAGAGCGTAATGTATTTCGAATCTTTTGGGCGGTCCTGTACATAAACTATTCATTCGATTGCCACCAAAAGGGGAGGTGCACAACTAGATCATAGAACAATCCTAAATATCAAATCTCAACATTCTACGACCAATAGTTTTTGAGATATGCGAGTTACATACATACGTACGTACGTACGTACAGACGGCATGGAAAAACTGGCCACAGTAGACTCGCCACTGGTCAAAATGAGTTGCAGACGCGTTAATATGATCGTGCATGCTAGCCTACGATGAGATGCATCGAAAAAAATTTTAAAATTCAATTTAGAGGTAGTCAAAATCGGTTTTTATGTCGAAATTTGGCCCCCAAAATTTTTCGGGATCACATTACTTCCTTATACTACGTACAAGGAAGTAAAAAAACTAGGGGCCAAGGCCCCCAGACTCGCTACGCTCGCTTTTCGTATGAGGCATTCGGCCCCTAATAAGGCTTATTCGTAAAAAAGACATAATTTCAACAGACAAAACCCGAAGATTGGATCAGATAGAATGTTACTGAGCTACACATTGCTTGGTTCTTGCAGGTTCATTGGTACACCCTCCAAAAAAAGTATTCGAGCAAGAGAGAAATTTCCTACGTTGGTTTCATATATTAAAAATTATTTATCATAGATTATGAATTAGGCTATGAATAAATATGACTTTCGATATTTCTATCAAGTTGTGCGTTTTTCAAACACTCAATTATTATTCGCAAATCTAAAATAGGAAAATTCTCTCTTGCTCGAATACTTTTTTTGGAGGGTGTACATAAAAATTTAAACTTCACACTACAGTATACCCCCTCATAACACGGAAGATATTTTGTTATGGGAATCCGTGTTGTACGGGTCCTGAGCTATACTCCACCTGGAGTGCGGACTCCGCTTATAATCGCTGGAAAAATTATTTGCACTCCTCAGAAACACAATGATATTTAATGTTGCCATTCATAAGTTATATTAATTAGGAGCTAAAGCATAATAAAATCAGAACATCTGTTTCAGCTGTATTTTTAATAATGTAAAACCTATTGGACACTGCGAATTTGCCACCCATGGCGATTTTTCATTATTTGGCGACTTGCGTACATGTAAAGTTAATAAAAGCTACGGAACAGATAGGATAGCTTGCCACCCATGGCGACTTTTCATTATTTGGCGATTTACACATGCTCACAACCTATAATTACTGTTCATTTAAGGTTACCGGAAAACCGTTATCCATATTTTCATTTACATAATCATTTGCAGATTGGCGTACTTAGCACCACGAATTATACCATCTCGTCGCGCTCGCAAATATCCAAAGTGTACTATAACTGCTATAATGGCATAGTTAACGCCGCCCAATATTTCTACTGGTAGCCAATAATCCAGCTGGACCGAACCGGCTTTAAAATAATCTGCATTTTAATTATTTTTCATTTTCAAGATATTAGTTATTCTGCTTTGGAAAAACGAATAATTTCTAATTCTAAACTCCTGTTGTCTAAGCGAACTTACTATTTGAAAATTGTCAACTTTGTGTAACGCATTTTGAGTTACTTATTTCAGATAGTTTTTATTTTGGCGTAAAATGGACGTCATTCTAACTCATGTTTGTAAATTTCACGCGATTTTAGATACTTGGAAACGCTTTGTTGCAAAGGAATGAATGATTTTATGCCAAATCTGGCAACCATTATGTTTATTTTTTCAGTTTTTTATTAATATCTTCTAAAATAATTCGATTTTCGAAATTTAAGTCAGCATAGCAGGTTCCTCGGAATTTTTCGAATCTGTGGACACCTTAGTCGAAACTCTAATTCCCACGGTTTAGGAGGAGATAGGTCCACAAGCTATTGACAGCGCCAGCGGCGTTTACTTTTTTTTTAGAATAGAGAGATGCCCGAAAAAAATTCATTTTGATCTGTTTGGTAATCGGGTCAGTAAAATATTCGAATTGTAGAAAATGAATGCCATCATACGTACATTCATTATTAGCTGGTGTGCAATCCATCGAACTGCAAATCGCTAGACGAGGTACATGGTAAATAAAGCAAGTTTAAATTAGTGTTGACCTGACATAAATATTAAATATAGTTCATTCGACTGCTGAAGAAGACTAAAACTTTTTTGTATCACTGACATATGCCTACCCCCAATGGAGGGAACTAAAGTCCCCCCCCCTCTTGAAGGTGGAGAGTTAAAAGGGATTTTTTTTAATAGAAAATTGTCAGTTAATTAATTAAAATATTTTATTGTTAAAATTTGTCTGCAGATTATTCCTATCACATTTTCCCCACCCACCCCCTCCCCCAACCAAAAAAAATGCTTTTAAATAAATACTTGCATTTAGTATAGCAAGTATATGAAGTTCCGTTGAACTCGACTACAAAGTAAATGAAAAGACCAGATCGTTATTAATAACTCTACATAACGAATTACGTTGATAATGGACTTCTATGGGTAAATGGTAAGGCGTTCTGTGGACAAATGGTACAGAAGGTTTTGACGTTAAAAGAAAGTAGCTATGATCGGCAAACAAGCCAAAATGAAATCAAGAAAGGAAGGGGGGGGGATTTTAAGGTATTTTAAATAATTGTATTTTTTAATCCTTTTTTAATATGCAGATATTACAGTTTTTTGTAGCACATTTATGGGTTTGCCCCCTTCCCGTTTCTGGGGGGGGGGAGGTGCGGGCTCAAAATTTTCAGTTGTCCCCGGGCGCTGGTAACCCTAGCTACGCCTCTGGTTTTTGCATCAAGAAAAGGCTTAAGCTGTTCAATCAGCCGAAGTCTTGGTGGAACTAATAATATGGAGCGGGCACGAGCTAGTTCTCTATGGGGCGGAAAGCTATGGGGACGAAATGAAGTAGCTGTAAGCGTAGCCTTGGGGGCGTGGCTCTATAAATCGTGTGAGTTCCAAACAGCTCCATAACTCCGAGCCACGCCCCCCAAGGCTACGCGTAGCATTACTTCATTTTTCTCCCCATAGAAGAACATAGCGGACGGAGGAAAAACCGGTTACAGTTGGGGCTTTACTCTTCTCCCCTCATGCCCACTCCATATTACTCTTTCCTCCAAGGCCGAAGTGCTGATTGTTTCTTTAAGCGAAAACTTCTATTGAATTCTTCCTCGATTAAATCAAACGGCTTACTCCTAGGAATCGAAATTGGATTTCTGGGAACAGTTGTTGCATCGTCTTGTTGTGCAAGAGGTAAAATTAAAAATCGTGACATTCTTTTGAGATTAAACCGTTAAAAAAACAAAATAAAACAAAAAAAACCACGAGCTGCAATCCGAGATCCGAGATGCAGATAGCCGATGGCGAGTAGCAGTTCTCACGCTTGTTGACGGTGTCGTAAAACAACAGTGGATTTTCCGACTGTATTTGCGGTATCGGAAACACTACGACATTTTCGTAGTAGCGCTCTTGGGTATTCTGTCAGAGAGTGACGTCATATGTGCTAAAAGGTTGGTTTAACCGTTACCTATTACACCGGTCAACAACAATAAATTTTGGGTCTTTTCTATTCTCATGCTTAAGTTCTGATTCTAGACCTTGAAAAACACTTAAATTTTCATTTTTTCTGATTTGCGTCGATAAGTATATTTTTATTTATTTCATAAACGAATAATGGCAGCCGTTTGATTAACCCGAAAGCAAACTGTATTATTATTCGTAACTCTCTAGTATTGCTTGTAGTATTATTTGTAGTATTATTTCTAATATTATTATTTGTTTGTATTATTATTTGCTCATACGAACATAAAAGAAATACGAAAAATATTCACATTTAGACATTCATTTCTTATTATTTTACATTTATATGTTATTGTTTATCACAAATCTTGAATAAAAAAGACTTTTATATCCAGCAAAAACTTTTCTGGTCATAATTTAGAGTGGAATTATAAAAAAAAATATAAAAATCTGTGATTTTGGGCAAAAAATTGAAAAATTGCTATAATTTCTAGAAAAGCAAACTTTCATTTTAAAAAAAAATTATTTTCCTTAGTTTTGGCGTAGGAGAAACTAAAATTTAATATGTAGAAGTCAGACCCAAAAATCGTGTTGACCGGTGTTATTTTCAGAGACCATTTTCCGAGTGGTAAAGCCCCTGGTACCCTATGTGGAACAGCCGTGTATACGATACCAGGATAGACATCTGTCGGTTTTTAAGAGTATTTATGCATAGATAGCAAACGATATAATTCAGGCTGTTGCGTGTAGATGTACTTACTGGTCCTGTTATTACCAAAACGGAATGAAATTGTAACAGTCATCTTTTGAATGGGGTTTTCTTTATTTTTCCTCAGGGTCATTCCACGTCAGATCAAACAGTGCAGTCCAGCACACCAACTTCGATTTTCCTCAAATTTTATGTAGATGATTTATAGGCTAAGATAACCACAAATCTCAATTTTGAAGGTTCTACGATGATTAATTACCGAGAGATTAATTATGTGCAACTTTTTAAGTTTTCTGCAAGATCCGCCATTTTTTTTCTGAATTGTATAAATAACGCCTCACCTGTAAAAGTTACTGAAGTGAAAATTTGTTTGTAGAAGTAACTTTTTAAGGTAGTGCCAAAATGTTATCAACGTTTGCGTACCTTCTACAGTTTATGCATGAACATTGCATTTGCTTAAAAAAAAAAAAAAATTTTTTTTTTTTTTTGGGGGGGGGGGCATGTTTAATCAGTCACACATGTTTTAAATTTTTATACGTTGTTAAGGTGGTATACCACTACAAAAGTTGCATTTTAGCTTTCTGCTGACGAGCTGAGCAAAAAAAAAAAAAAATTATTAAATTTTCACGTGACTTTTCGTATATTTTTGTCTAGTAATAAGTGTTTTAAAGAGCGTGTCAAAGAAAGGAACGTACAATTTAGAGCTTATAATAATACGTTTATTCGTCAAAGTAATCTCCGTTACTTTCCAGCACCTTCTGCCAACGATCAGATAGTGTGCCAGTAGCGTAGAAAGTTTCATCTTTTGATGCGATGAAGTCATCAATGGATTTTCGTTCTTCTTCCACTTTGCGAAAGTGCACAGAACAGAAGGTATTGTTCACTGACCGAAATAGATGATAGTCCGAAGCGGCTGTGTCAGGGGTATACGCCGGGTGCTCCAAAACTTCCCAGCCGAACTTTACTAACGTGCCCTTAACCGGTTTCGCAACATGAGGACTTGCATTCTCGAGAGGGATATGAAGGGTGCACTACTACAAACAATTGGAACCCGGTGAAAATGCAACTGATTAACGCTGTAAACAACAATTGCTGAGGCTGAAGCAGAAAAAACCGATGGTAAACGTTCATTTACTAGCAGAGGTTTGTAGCCCGTCAATTGGCTCCATGACATTGCAAGGCCACACCTGTCCTCAGGCCTGTCGAGAGGGGGAGGAAGAGGGGGATTCCCCCTGGGCCCGTGTTTTCTTGGGGGCCCGGGCTAAACTTTCAAAAAAAAAAAAAATTCTCTATAGACAGAAATAAAATTCGCGAAAACCAACACCGACTGAAATAAGTAAAGACGAGACGAGGTGCTAAACGAAAGTGGATTGCTGACGTCATGAACGCTCTTTTATTTTTTTGGGGGGGATGGAGGCAAACGCGCCACCCTTTGTGCTCTCATACGCGGGGAATCACCATGACAACTCCAGGCTGGCAGGTGCAAACTTGGTAATTTCCAAGCGCGGGAAAATTCATACATCCCAAAATGTTCTTGGAATAAAATTGTTCCGAATTGCTCTCGGAATGGGGACTTTTCAGTTGTTTGCGGTGAGTTTACTTACCGTTTTACCCTTCTTGTTATTATTTAGTTATTTTTTAATAATTATTAGTTATAAAGTATGTTTATTTAGTCAGTGCTTCATGAAGAGGCTTAATTTCTCACATCAAACATTTTAAGGGGGAAATTTAGTTACCGGGTGTCCTCGCCAAGCGCCGATGTGTCGCCAAGCTTGGAGTTTGGTCGAAAGTTTGTTTACTTTAGCCTTAGAGTCAGATGTCTGTTGTAACCTGTGTAGATTGAGTTGAGGTGTTGGATGATGCTGTAGTTTGATGAAAAAACGCTCGGTGGGTTCATTAAACGATACCAGGATGTTTGGTAAAGGAATTTTGTGGTTGGTTAAGGCAATTTAACTGTAATCGGTAAACCGAGGTTTTAAAAGGAGGAAATTTGAAATCGATGAGTCAGTTCTTGTTTTGTGTTATTGGTGTTTGGTGTGTGGTTAGTATATGTTGGTTATGTGGTTAGTTAGTAAAATAAAGCGTTTTGGTGTTATGTTATTAGCTGTTGTGTGTTTTGGATATTTTTGAGGAGTTTCTTTAGATAAAGGTAAGTGTTTTTTTTAAAGAATTTTTGCAATTGCTTAAGGTTTTCAATGTGAATTGTAAATGTGTATAAGTAGGTTATTTAATCCACCGATGTTGTTTTGAGTTGAAAACGGGCCAGTGTTTGCCCAGTTTACATTAGCTGTATGACTAGGTTGCTTAACCCATTCGTGCCTGGATATTTTTGCGACTTTCTTCGATTTTTGCTAACACCAGCAGTAATTGATAAATTTCTGATGTCAACTTTTTGAACAAGGGATGATTTCATTTAAAATCGTTATGTATAAAAATTGAAATGTCAACATCCCACTTGGCCATATTAAAATGTTTTGTGGAATTGAGGTTCAATACTCGCGAATAAAGGCTCGGAAAAATAAATAACGTTTTCGAATGATATCGAAAATGCCGTCCCAAAAAAGGGACGCTAGGCATAAATGGGTTAATCCACTGTTGTTCTTTTAGTTAAAAACGGTTTACTGGTTGCCTAGTTAACATAGCTGTACAACTAGGTTGGCGAATCCACTGAGGTTTTTTTAGTTAAAAACGGACCACTGGTTGCCGAATTTACATAGCTGTAAAACTAGGTTGCTGAATGCACTGTGGTTTTTTTAGTTAAAAACGGTCCACTGGTTGCCTAGTTTACATAGCTGTACAACTAGGTTGCTGAATCCACTGCGGTTTTTTTAGTTAAAAACGGTCCACTGGTTGCATAGTTTACATAGCTGTACAACTAGGTTGCTTAATATTCTGAAATTTTTTTAGTTAAAAGTGGTTTAATGTTTGCTCATTTTGAATTGCCTGTTACTGAATTTGCTGACATTTTTTAGTGTTAAGTATGGATGGTGTATTTTGTTTTATTGTTTTTTTTAGTGGAATATCTGTGCAATTTTAATGTGTTAAAGTGATTTGTATTTCCTGACAGTGCTCAACGTGTTGTATTATTTTATCGTATTCTAAAATGGTGTTTCACACGTGAGAAATTTGGCGACAAAAAAATGCGCCAAGTAGCGGGAGTTGGCGAGAAAAAAAAAGTCGCCAAAAATAGGTGACACCCGGTAACTAAATTACTCCCCATTTGGGGTTAAAATTATCTTATTGCTAATGAAACATTTCATTAGCAATAAGATAAGCTTTTTATGGTAGGGGGGCGGCAGGGGGTAGGGACCGGCAGATATCCAGCCCGAGTTTGTCTCTCGACGGGCCTGCCTGTCCTTACCTGTTCCTTATACGGGCGCCTACGTTATTGATAGTCGAACTGGAAGAACCTTTGATTGGAGTATCAAGGATTAATTAATAAATTCAATTTTATTATTAATATTCATGTAGCTGACACTACCTAAAGCTCGAGGGCCTTCTTCTTCAATGTCACTTTTCCAAACAGAAACCAGTCAATGGAAGAAGACTCAAAAAGCTTATTTTCTCTGAACAGTGCCAAGCGCGAAGACTATATTTGGACATTGCGTAGTGGTAGTGCTGCCATCTCTTGAGAGTAGAAAGAGCGTGAGTTTAGAAGTAGTGCTAGTGACTGGTAATAGATGGCAGCACTATAACAATAGTTGAATCTGTGTATGTAGTCGCGATTACATTCACAATACATTTAGATCAGGGACATAGCCAAGGGGGGGGGTCATAACCCCCCCCGTGAGGAATTTTTCGCCATACAAAATGTATATTCTTCAATACATTATAACACACACGTATACATATATATGAGTTGTAGTAGAAGTAACCCCCCCCAAAGAAAAATTTCTGACTACGCCTCTGATTTAGATAATAATTAAGAGCTTTGTAAAATGACAAACATAAATCAAAATGCTACAGTACGAACGTTTAGGGTAGTACTGAATTCCCATCTTGCCTAAAGTGTAATAAAATGACAGTCCCTCCCTGCATCTGGAACAACAACAGTCATTTGGTTCAGCCTTTTAGTTGGGGACCCGGGCGCTTGCCCTGAATGCCCTGCCGGAAATCAGTCGCTGTCCATACTACCTAAAATGCTGATGGTAAATTGTAAAAGTTGGTAAAATAGCCTATGAGTGCGTATTTAAGACTACTCGCTAGTTCTTAAATGTGTAAGCGTTTGTAAAATGTAGCGTCGACAGTAAAAGGTTACAGGGCTCACAAGCTCCGAAGGGTTGAATCGGTACATCCTGGGTCTCTGATTGTCGCATCTAGACGATTCGGAATCATTTAGAAATAGAATGGTCGAAAACGTAGTCTTCATAATACTAAGTGAAAACTGTAAATTAAACCTTGGAAAAGACTAACTGATATCCTACTAAGAAATTTTTACTAAAATTTGCAGTTTCGAAAACTTTAAGTTTGCAATAATCGGTAAAAAAGACAGTTGCTTGCGGAACGTACTTTAGAAATTTGAGAGTGGATGTATCACCCTATTTAAAAGTGATTATCAATAAATGCACGAAGACTTTCAATTTCATCTGCTTCTACTTCTGAGCATGACCTATCAAAGGAATGCACAGACACAATATTCTCTGTTAGTGGTAGTCATTCTGATTTAGATTACCCCATGCTCTCCAGTTCAGAGAGTGACCCAGAAAGTTTGTAGAAAAAATTGAGATTAAAATATTCAAAATAATATTTTATTTTATTTTTTTTCCTGAAAATTCTTATTGCCTAAATTGTTTCTTTACAAAAAAAAAAAAAAAAAAAAAAAAAAAAAGGAATGAAATCAAAGTTAACATATTTTTATAGTAATTTGTTTTTTCGTGAAATGTGTTAGAATAACTAATTTTTTATTTTTTGTAGAGAAATGGGCAGTTATTTTGGAACATATTTTATTTCCATTTCTGCTATTCATAGATCAATTTAATAAATAAAATATTTTGTCCAATATGGTATTTTTTTAATGAATTACTGAGACATTATATGGGTAGAATAATTATTAAAGAATTATATTTTAAATTATATATATATCAGCTTTATACACGATTAAAAACTTTTAAATCACAATTTCTGTGCTTTGTTAAAAATGTAATTTAGCTTATATTTTGTTGAAAGGGGAAAACTCAACACAGACATCACAGACATCACAGAGCTGATAATAATACTCCAGTTTTGTTTACTTGTAGCTTCTAGTGAATGCGAGTTTATTTTACAATACCTTATTGTGTTAATGGCTTAGAAAATTTTCTGGAAAATTTTTGGAAAATTTCCCAGAAAACCCACAACTCTACGTCTGGCGATACTACTGAATTTTAAAAAACATTTCTCTCTATATTCGTTCATTTATAGTTGCCCATCAATGCTCCATATCTAAGCTTTACCGTCTGCACCATATCTATTTGGGTTGATCCACAAATTGCAGTATTTTTTTCCAGTGAAAATATTGCTTGAAAAATAAAATGTTTTGGAAGTGTTTTTTTATGCCATTCCATAGAGGACTATGAGCTCTATAAAATGAGCTAGCTTTCCTGAGTTGATACTGTGATGGAGATCACATATTTAATTTAATAATAATTTAATTTGGCTTTCTGTAACGTAATCTATTCAAAATCATGTATTCTAAATCACTTCTGTTTTCATTTTTCTGACATTTCGGCTTTTAAATCTGTATTTTCGCTTTCCCCGCATGCATTATTCTTATTTGTTTGTTTCTCAAAATGAGACCCGGTGGCGGCGTTATGAGCTAAAAATAGATTGCATTGCGTCCGTTTGCAAAATCAACGTACTTTCTGCTTCCCCACTTGGCACCCTGCTGGCGTAAGTTATTATTTGTTGCCCTGCGACATCTTTAAAATTATTTGCTCGCGATTACGTCATTTTAATTTTATTGGATTAACTTTTAGGGTTGCTCTAGAATTGGCGTTATTGATCTCCGCCAGGTGTTTGTTCTCGCCAATGTGCAATTCTGTGCTGGCGTAATTTTTAAGTCATTCCATCTTGATTGCTCTATCCATATAGGACGTCATTTTATTTTCGCTGAGCCACCACCGCCCGATATAATAATGCTTCAATAGTATCTTTTAAATAAATAGTTTTAAGCATTCAATGTCTTTTTCTTTACTGCAACTAAGTGCATTCGAACCTGCTTTATTACACAACGCCATTTTAATCTCAAATTTAAGTATGCAACCAAATAACTTCTTTTGGTTGAAAAATAAAATGTTTTGGGAGTGTTTTTTTATGCCATTCCATAGAGGACTATAAGCTCTATAAAATGAGCTAGTTTTCCTGAGTTGATACATTTTTTGTTCTTTTCAGGACTTTGAAATGGAGATTTCCTTCAGAAAAAAATGAGCCTTTTGTGCTCCGTGTGCTTTTCGTATTCAACCAAGGCGCCTGTCAAAGCCCCAGAAGTTTCTCGGGAGTTTTACGAAGTTCATGGTTTCATTTTGGCTCTTTTTTTTTTCGACTTCACACTTTACTTGAATGACCTGAAAAGAACAAAACGTACATCATCACACAAAAAAGGAAACGTATTGTTGAGGAATTACTCTGCTATTCCTGGGGTTCGTCGTTCTAAAGTCCAGTTGGTGTAAAAAGTTCAAGTAAAAAGTCACTTGTCAGGATGGAACACAAATTTTATTGCTTCTAGAACTTCGTAGAACAATCAGCTGTACACAATTCACAAGCACACTCCAGCAGTAACGTGCTTTTAACAATCCGCTTAGATCAGAAGCTCTCGCAAATGCTGTATTTCTCACAATAAGTCACTTTCACAGGCAAAAATTCAGTGAAAATATTCAAGGCACACAATTACGCAATCCCTTAAGACACAGCAATGAAGAATTTACACACAGCACTTTAAAAACAGTTTCATAAAGCAAGCTAAAACACAGCTTCTATAGCACTATCAATTCACAAAGCAAGCGTACTGAGAGCTCTTCACACATTGAGCGTTCAAATCGCACTGAACTGTCGGGGCAGCGCGCTGGTGGAATTTAGAGAGGAGGCAGAAGCTGCGAGCAGTTTCTAGAAAAGTATATTCCTGGAAGATTCCAGATAAAGCGGGACTTCTGATTACGTCATAGAAGAGAAATGTTAGGTTATTATGCGTTTTTAATGCAGGAAAAACAACTTTCAGGCCCCATTCGGAAAATCGCGCCAAATGACCAAAATGTCGCCACGCTTGGCGACTTTTGGCGAAATATCGCCAAATTTGGCGCCAAAAATAAGTCCTCAAATGTGAAGAGATCGAAGCCCTAGCACTAATATTTCTCGAGATTTCTAGAACCTCCATTGAAAAACAATGGGAAACCGAAACCTCCATATCTCCGGTTCTAATTGACGGATTTTGATGGAAGAAAAAGCAAAATTTATCTATTTGAAGCGTAGAATACGAATTTTAAACCATTTTAAGCCCCAGAGCAGCGAGTTGCCCCGAAAATTCGTAACAGTATATTTTAAAGAGCGCATAGTTCTCTAAAGAATAACATAAAAATGCACTGCTAAAATACTTTCTTTCTTAGACAAAATGTACATTTAAAAAAAGGGGCAGAATTTATGAGCATTTTATCTTTACTGAATCAAAAAATCATTTTCCGTTTTCTCAAAAACACAAAAAACTGTACTCTAATATAAATTCTTTTTGCTACATTACAGACAGTAGCGGATTAATGTAATTTTGTCGGGGGGGGGGGACGGTTAGTTTCTCGGTGGGGGCGGTTAATTAGAAAATTGACGTATACATCCATTTTATGGAAGTAAAATAGGATCTTTTACATTAATTTCTTTATTCTCGGGGGGGGGTCGCCACCTCCACCTCCCCCCTTTAATCCGCCCTTGATTACAGAAGATATACTTATTAGGCTTCCACATGCAGCAGAAAACACATTCACATCGGCTGTGGTACTGGAATAACATGGGACGGGGCCTTCGCTATTTGCAACGGGCCTGCGCGTGTATTTCGATGAGTCATCCAAAGAGGCCTACGGATCCTCACGTCTTCACGTATACATCAAGCAATTTTTAAGCTTTTCGATGCTTTGAAACGTTATTTAATGTAGTTTTAAGTCATGACTGTGTGTTACTAATTCAAGTACGAACTCATTGACAGTTTCTTTACTATGATACATACACGTGGACATTAAAGTAAATAGATACATGTAATTTGAAGGAAAAACAAAGTAGTGCTAACTCTCGTGATTCATTATTTTAGCTTGATTTTTAATATACATGAACAAATTAAGCTGACTTTTAGTATACATTAAAGTAAACGAATACACAAATGATACAGGCATTTTTATGCATATCTTTATACTGAATGTTTAAGTTTCACATTTTCAAAGCAGTTACAACCATTATTACTTTTAAAATAAATTTAACTAATAGTTATTAAATTTTCATTTATTAAATATTGTTCAATTAATATATTAACAGAATATATGACGAGGAGATGAAATAGAATTTAAAATATTTGATATTTACAATTCACGTATAAAAAATTTAAGTATTGCTATACTATTTAATTTTCAATCTTTTGTAAGGCGTAGGTATCAGAAGAAAGTTTGCTATAATTATAAGTACAACCCGTGCACTGCTCTTCCTTGGTATTTAAATGAAAAATAATGTAAATTAATTTAACGAGAAACATTTAGAATAAATTACACAATAAAGGGTGTCCCATAAATAGTAGTACGAACTTAAAGGGGAGATAAAATATAGCAAAAGGATTAAGAATCACGTAACAGTGTATGATTGAACACATTTATTAACTGTTTTTATATTGGTTAGTTCAAATGAGTTTATTTATCGAAAATTTTACCATTCGAAATGAAAATGATTTATAATTTTCAGATTTAGTTCCATATATTTTTTTTCTCCGAAGAAAAATAATAAATTTTAGAAAACCATACTAGGAAATACCACTAATATTCCACCTCTTTTTTTTAAGTGATTATTAACTGGTGATTGAAAAAAAAATGTTTTCGTCCGTGCATTGTTGTATATTAGGGTTGTGGCCAAAAAAAAAAAAACCCTTCTGCACGGCCTTTGAATACAAATTAAGATATAGTAACAGCTCTAGGACTCGAAAAATTTCAGGATTCCTTTTCACAAGTTGCTCTAATCACTGTAGTAAACTAAAAATAAACGATCCCTGAATTAATTATTTTTTATTATAGCCATTACCTAATGTACCTTATTATAGCCATTACCTCTAACATTAAATGGAACTTTGAAATTGAGCATAATGAACGCTTATACAAAATATTAACTTCAATTAAAGTTTCTACATAAACATGTGCATAAATTAATAGTATATTTTACAGTACTTCTGCACTGAAACCAATATCACACATTTAGTGCATTTATAATAAATGATAAATGACATTTTCAACTGAAAGAATTAAACAGATAAGAATGTCTAACTAGTATTACACGAACGCTTATTTACTAGAATAATAAACTAACGAAGTTAAACGATTTCAGATTAAAATAATTTATAAATAACACATGAATATTAATTCATAAAACATGGTTTATATCCTATAAATTTGTAGAATTTCTTATACAGGTGTACACTTACCGTTACATTCAGAATTGAAAGTTCGAATTCTTTGTTGATTTATTTCCATAAATAAAGGCGCAATCTTCAAAAAATCATTACCTACATCTAAATCACCTTGTTATTAAATCACTATGCCAAAACTATAACCAAATTGTTTTTTAATTATAAAATAAAATAACGTTTATAATACCAAATCGCATACAATCGAACAGCGCAAATGCAAACATTAGGCCTCAATGATTCACCCATTTTTTCCGGTGGCAACGAATAAGCAGGCCCGGTTGCTAATAACGACGACCCCACATGGGGCTCCATTCCCATTCTTGAAATGAAAGTTTCATATTGAGTGATGGCATCTTTATTGTTGAAGCATTTTAAGGCACAGCCGCCATTAACAGTTGCTTGAGAATTTAACGTGAAAGTTTAAACGTTGTATATACCAACATTTATCTTTTTCTTTCAACTCTTGAATAGATATGGCGTGTTTTTTCTCTTGGTACAGCAAAATGTAAGTGAAATATTGGTCTATGTTCCGTATCCGGTGCCCCTTGGTTCTGGCGCCATCGTGGGCGATGTTCAGCTGGAGTAAAGTACCCTGCCGATGATAGTTTTGGCTGGCAACCATAAAGAAATGTGTAGAGCTTGGCGACGATTTTTTTTCTGGAGGTATGATAATGCGTCAAATATTGTAAATTGGATATTTTAGAGCTGCTGAAAGATCCGAAATTTCTTGCACTTTCGCGCATGCGTAACAGTTATTTTTTATTCTAGATACTGTGTGACGTAAGCAGATGAATGTAACGAATTCGCTTGCTCAATTTGACGTCACTAAGCTGTTACTTACATTTGTGCGAATGCGTTATTGTTATTTTTCGGGTTCTAACTATTCTAACTTGTCTCACAAAGGGGCCAGCGTTAGGGGCGCATATTTTCGAGGGGCCCCCTGAAGCGATGGCCGGACCCACTGATGCTATTTTTGCGTCTCGCAAAGGGACCAGCGCTAGCATACTTTCGAAGGGGCCCCCCTGAAGCGATGGCCGGACCCACTGATGTTTTTCTTGGGTCTCGCAAAGGGGCCAGTGTTAGCATATTTTCGAGGGGGCCCTCTGAAGCGTTGGCCGGACCCACTGATGTTTTTTTTGGGTCTCGGAAAGGGGCCAGCTTTAGCATATTTTCGAGGGGACTCCCTGAAGAGATGGCCTGACCCACTGATGTTTGTTTTGGGTCTTGCAAAGGGGACAGCGCTAGCATATTTTCGAGGGGCCCCCTGAACTGATGGCCGGGCGCACTGATGCGCTTTTTTGATCTCGCAAAGGGGCCAGCTTTAGCATATTTTCGAGGGGGCCCTCTGAAGCGTTGGCCGGACCCACTCATGTTTTTTTTGGGTCTCGGAAAGAGGCCAGCTTTAGCATATTTTCGAGGGGGGCCCTGAAGCGATGGCCGGACCCACTGATGTTGTTTTGGGTCTCGCAAAGGGGACAGACAGTGTTAGCATATTTTGAGGGGGCCCCCTGAAACGTTGGCCGGGCCCACTGATTTTTTTTTGGTGTGTCTCTCAAAGGGGCCAGTGCTAGAATATTTTCGAGGGGGCCCCCTGAAACGATGGCCGGATCCACTGATGTTTTTTTTGGGTCTCGGAAATGGGCCAGCGTTAGCATATTTTCGAGGGGGGCCCTGAAGTAATGGCTGGACCCAATGATGTTTTTTTTGAGTCTCAGAAATGGGCCAGCGTTAGCATATTTTCGAGGGTGGCCCTGAAGTAATGGCCGGACCCAATGATGTTTTCTTGGCTTTCGCAAAGAGGCCAGTTTTAGCATATTTTTGAGGGGGCCCCTGAAACGATGGCCGGACCCACTGATTTTTTTGGGGGATCTCAGAAATGGGCCAGCGTTAGCATACTTTCGAGGGGGGCCCTGAAGTAATGGCCGGACCCAATGATGTTTTTTTTGGGTCTCGGAAATGGGCCAGCGTTAGCATATTTTCGAGGGGGGCCCTGAAGTAATAGCCGGACCCAATGATGTTTTTTTTGGGGTCTCGGAAATGGGCCAGCGTTAGCATATTTTCGAGGGGGGCCCTGAAGTAATGGCCGGACCCAATGATGTTTTTTTTGGGTCTCGGAAATGGGCCAGCGTTAGCATATTTTCGAGGGAGGCCCTGAAGTAATGGCCGGACCCAATGATGTTTTTTTGGGTCTCGGAAATGGGCCAGCGTTAGCATATTTTCGAGGGGGGCCTTGAAGTAATGGCCGGACCCAATGATGTTTTCTTGGCTCTCGCAAAGAGGCCAGTTTTAGCATATTTTCGAGGGGGCCTCTGAAACGATAGCCGGACCCACTGATTTTTTGGGGGGGTCTCGCAATGGGGCCAGCGCTAGCATATTTTCGGCAGCGCCCATCGAGAACACATGTAAAGTTGACGTCATAAACTTTAAAATAGTCTGGATTTTTTTATCCCATGTTGGTCTGGAAAAGTCAGGTATTTTTTTTTTCAGAAACTGAGTGGCAATCCTGATAATTAAACGCGTTGTATTTTAGGTATGGAATTTTCACTTAGTGCTAGTTGCATGAAGATTGAAGTTTGGTGCTTTTTGATTCTGATAAAGTAGATTAAGTTTGCGTTCTATTTTCCTTGTGGTTTTGATTCCGTCTTACGGACTCTTTATCGTAAGTTAGTGAGCGTCTCGGGGGAATTTCGTCGTTAGTATGGATGTTCTCGGTCCTTACAGCAAAAAAATGGGGTGGGAAAAGTGAGGTAAGTGCTTGTTTAAGTGTACTTTTTCTAACGTGTTGTTGTGGATTTGACTTTTTTATATAGTGTCATTTACTTAGAATTGGCGTTTCTTTGTAAAAATTTTAGTGGTATATACTAGGGTTTATTCGTCACAAGACGGCAATAGCCGTTGGAGCTTGGCACCAAGGTCTGTAGCGCTCGTGCTTGGCGACGCCAAGCTCCAGCGGCTATCGCCGTGTTTACATGAGCGGGCACCGTCTTGTGTGATTTTATCTTCCCTTTTTTCAGAAAAACGGAAAGTTAGCACAAAACGGACATTTTTTGAAAATTTTGCTGCCAGTCGTTTATTTTTTATTAACAAATATATTTTAAACAGTTTATTGGTTTTTCATAGGTTTCTTTTAGTTATTTCATCGGAGTTGAGGCGGCGTGAGATCACCTCCGCGCACACAACACCCGGCAATTGAAGGCCGGTCGAATGGGTATCTTTTAGCCGAGCCGGACTGCGCCTCATTCTATAACCCATTAGTCCCTGGGTTCAAACCCAGCTCTCACCACGCGCTCTCCCCTTCATTGGCGACCCGGACAACGAACACGCATTCTCCTTCTCACCTACAGCGACAGATGGCGCCAGCACTGCCCTCTTCCATCTCTCGATCGGCTCTTTCGAAGTCCGCAACGAGCGGCAGCAATCTCTCAAAGTCCGCAACCAGCGGCAGCGACCTCACAAAAGTCCACAACGAGTGGCAGCGTTTCATAACGCTTGGAACATCGTTCGTCAGCCTCCGACCGACTCTCTAGGGGGGCGTAGTGTGGCGGAGCGAGATCCCTTCTGTGCACACAACACCCAGCAATTGAAGGCCGTAGAATGGGTACCTATTGGCCGAGCCGGATTGCGCCTCATTCTACAACCAATGCGTCACTATGTTCAAACCCAGCTCACACCACGCGCTCTCCCCTTCAGAGTCATCGGGAAACGATGATCGGCTTTATAGCCCCCGAGCGGACATTTTGTACCAGTTGCCGATGACATTTCCCTTTTTTGTATGAAAAGCCGTGATCGGCCATTGCTCCTTCTCCTCGGATTAAACTCACCCACCTCTCATCGACCGACGAGTTATTGCTACTAGTGTGGCCCCCGAAATTTTTCGGGATCACATTTCTTCCTTATACTCCTTACAAGGAAGTAAAAATGAAGCTTAACTTGAAATTTCTAAATTTTGATCTGTGCACGTCAATTATGGTCACTCTTTCTTTTAAAAATCCTGTTGATTTTATATTGAGTATGTACAAAAATCTCTCCTCAGCAAATTAACGTATTGGCGAATCCTAAACAAACACATCTCCTAGGCGACGAAACTGAATAAACTGAAGTTGTTCGTAAAGTCAAAAGAAACTGATAACCACTGACAGCACTCTAAACACAGGCATTCATTTAAGGGGACCATACGACCTCGAAATTCGAGGACAGTCCCCAAATATAGATCTTTTTTTCATTTTGTCCCCAAAAATACTTTGTCCCCAAATTTAAAGATTTGTACTTTTTTTCCCTGAAAATTTCCGTTTAGTTTATTTCTTTCAGAAAAAACTGAAGAAATAAGAAAAATAAACCAACTAAAAGCGCCATCTACTCAGAGAAACAATGAAATTCGATCTCTGAAAACGTTTGTTGTCATTGTGTGTGTAGCGTGTACAGACATTCAATAAAGTATCCAACTATGAGTGAAATTTCCCATTTCAGTTTTGCTAATGATTAATCACTTTTCATGAAGAACCATGCTTTAAATATGACATTGACGTATGAAATTTTTCTTGCACTTGAATATTTTTTTAGAGGGTGTACAAAGTTTCATGAAAAATTATCACAAAATGATCTAATGTGAAAAAGCAATGTCTTCTGAAAAATACAAATACTATTCCAAGAGTTAAATTTTGAATAAATTGCAATATTTCAACATGATGTTCCTTTCATATTTCTGGTTTGAATAAATATTTATAAATGAATGAAATACTTCCACTAATTTATTAGAAATAAGAATACACAATTGATATAAAGAGCTATTAGAGTTCATTTTTAAGTATCAAAATCAGTCAAGATTTAAAGTATGGGTATACATAAGGTGACCATACGTCCTCGAAATTCGAGGACAGTCCCCAAATTTAGATTCTTTTTTTATTTTGTCCCCAAATGTCCTCAAATTTAAAGATTTGTGTACTTTTTTTCCCTGAAAGTTTCCGTTTAGTTTATTTCTTTCAGATAAAACTGAAGAAATAAGAAAAATAAACCAAATAAAAACGCCATTTACTCAGAGAAACAATGAAATTCGATCTCTGAAAACGTTTGTTGTCATTGTGTGTGTAGCGTGTACAGACATTCAATAAAGTATCCGACTATGAGCCAAATATCCCCTTTCAGTTTTGTTAGTGATTAATCACCTTTCATGAAGAACCATGCTTTAAATATGAAATTGACGTACGAAAATTTTCTTGCCCTCGAATACTTTTTTTGGAGGGTGTACATGGTAAAATGTTATGTCCTCGAATAAGTCCTCGAAAATATTTTCTAGTGTCCCCAAGTTTTGTTTAGATTCGAGGACAATGCTTGATTTGTCCCCAAATTACCGTTTAAAAATATGGTCGCCTTAGGTATACATGGTAATATGTTATGTCCTCAAATAAGTCCCCAAAAATATTTTCTAGTGTCCCCAAGTCTTCCTTGGATTCGCGGACAATGCTTGATTTGTCCCCAAAATACTGTTTAGAAATATGGTCACCTTACATTCATTCCAGTTTTCGTAGGAAAACCATAGATATAGGAATAGTGAACTAGATTGCGCACAAGGGGAGGAAACTTGTTGCCAGTGCACTTCCGGAGCAGACGACACGATAGTGCAAGAAAGACGAAAACGTCGCTGTTTACGACTGCTATGCAACAGCATTAATTTACATTTAAATACAGAATTGATGATTCGTTCAGAACCAAATTCAAAGAAAAAACATTTTGTTATGATATTTTGCTTGCTATTTTTAGTTTATTTTTGCTGTTAGATGGTCTAAAAATGTAACACATTAAAATAATCGATAAAATGTTTATTTTTGCACACAAGGAAAACAAAAACTTTTTCTGAACAAAGATGTGAACTGAAATTAAGTATCAATTGTGTATTGGAAGTACTAGGGTAAAAGACCGAGGTGTCATAGATCTCGTAAGAGAAAACTACGTTGATATCAAGGGGGGGGGGATTGTGCTTCTTGTTACATTTTAAGAAAATCATAATAGCGTGGCATAGTTTGGTGATTGAGTTTGGATCTTTCTTTCCCTC